>APFE031151066.1:124644-289413 GCA_000404065.3 Pinus taeda
TGCTACCTATTGAATGCGAAATCCCGTCATTGCGAATGGCCATCGAATTACTTCCAGCTACTTCCGACGAGGAAAGATGTTTATTATACTTAGCTCAGCTAGATGAGAATCGCCACGATGCTTCATTAGCGATCGAATCTCATGACAAACGTATTAAGGCTCAGTATGATCGAAATGTAACCCCTCGAAATTTTTCGGAAGGAGATTTAGTCCTTTTGTACGATCAAGTGAATGATAAATTGGGCACTGGAAAGTTCGTGCCTATGTGGCATGGTCCTTTTGTTGTCAAGCGAAAGCTAGCGAAAGGGGCATATGAATTGGTATACTCTGACGGGTTCTCTTTAGGTAAACCCAGAAATGGTCTTTACTTGAAGAGATATTATGCTTAATTCGAGTGTGAAGATTCGTTAGTTAGGCTAGTTTTTCTTTTAGCTGGTGTGTTTTAGACTAAAAGTGTGCTTAGCTTAGAGATTGAGTTTTCCGTTGTTATTCCTACTTATCTTGGTTTTACATTTGATGTCGCAGATGTCGACGCCTCTTCAAACATTTATTGGTTACGTTGATGGCGCTTGTCGTAGTCAAGGAACATTTCTTCCGCAGCTTGGGTTATCTATTCACCCTCTAACGATTTAGTATCTATGCATGGGGTAAGCCTCGATCAAACAATGAACAACATTGCAGAGTATAGTGCAGTGGTGGAATTATTATCTAAATCTATTTCATTTGGGATTCGGAGTTTGATAGTGAGGTTGGATTCTGAACTCATTTTATTACAGCTTAATAGAGTATATGCCATTAGAAATCCAATTTTATTAAGATTATTTTTGAGAGTGCGTCTCTTGGAACGTGAATTTGATTACATTGAATATCAGCATATTCCAAGGTCTTTAAATACATTAGTAGATGCAACTGCTTCTCAAGTGTTAAGTAGACATGTGCGATAATCATACATGTAAATTTAAAAGCATTCATAATATGTTTAACAAGACAAGCCAGTAATAACGATATCATATATATATAGGAGTGTGTCAAAAAATACATCGTCCTCGATCATAGGTTGAGAAACACCTTATGATCGGCAAAAATGATAAGTACAAAAAGCAAAATGTCACATGTGACTACATAAGCGAGCATCCCATCACTGGTGATGATCTCGATACGAAACCACTACACGGGCCACCTTACAAAGGAACCTCCTAAAAGGTCCTGGGACTCCAATCACATAGCACTGAAGCCAACGAGGGATGTCGTCTATGCTAGTCTCGGGAATGTCCCCTGTCAAGCGTTCTAGGTGACTCTCCAACTCAGCCAAGGTCTCTGTTGATTCGTCCTGTGGGGCTGGAGCTGGCGCAAGTGGCTGCTTTCTCTCGAAAGGCCGGAGAGCGGCTGGTCGCTGTGGACCCACATCTACATTTTAAAAATTATTACTATCAGTTTTGAGACAATATAAAAAATAATAAAAATTAACATTAGGAAAGTGTTGAAAATGATTACCTGAGTCATCCCACTGCTCTCCTGGAGGAAGAGCCATGTCTGGGTCTCCACGAAAGTCAATCCTAGCATAAGGAAAATCCTGGATAGAGAAAACCTGGTGTTCCAACCATTGGAAGAACTCAGGTTTGAACCAGATGACCTCGGTCCCCTCGTCAGGATGACGGGCCATGACTGCGACCCATCACATTAGTCTGGGCTCTCGGGGATGCCCAACTACAACTGTGAGGTGCTGCGGGATGAGCATAGGAATCCTCTCCAGGCCAAAGCTGACGGTTATAGCACCATAACCAAAAGTCTTTAGCCGTCCATTCTTGGCCCTGGTCAATTAGCCCTTCACATTAGCCAACACAGCATCGCACCAGTTGAAAATGGTGCCCTGAAAGCAATCGACTGCCATACGCATCTAGGATCCAGTGGCAATGTGTAAAGTGGCAGCCCCGCAAAGTCGAGTAACAGTGAATGCAATTACCTTCAGTTCAGGAAGGGATATGTACTTTATGTCTATCCCTTTGTCTCTAGACTGGCTGTTGCAGTACTCTAATCGAAGGCTATCGACGGACTGGCCACCCGCCCTAGCCCCGAACAGGGTCAAGTCAATGCCTCTCTTAGGAAAACCGGTCAAAAAGTATATGTCCGCTGGCTCAATCTCGAGCTGGTGGCCACCAATGAAGAAGCACTGGTCCTGGATGTTCCACCTATCAACCATCCACTGCAACAAATCCACCTGAGCCCTCATGCCAGGAATGGCCCAGTATTTGTACAGTCCGCAGGCCCTCAAAGCATCAAGCGAAAGTTGATGATTCCATGCGGCAGCATCCACATCCTCGTGCCCTCGTTCCCTCCAATCTAGCATGATGTACTCCCTACATCAAACCACAAGATCAATTAGAATGCTAGAAATATTTTTCTTTGGTCAAATTTTAAGAATCTTTGGGTTAAAAACCCTCATGGCAGGGTCCGCACCCTTCCTGTTGGACACAGTGCGTGGGGCCGCACTTTTTCCACATGGAAGGTGCGGACCCCGAGCTTTTTCCCAATGGAGAAAAAGTCGGGGTCCGCATGTTCGTAGTGGTGAGCCTACGTACCCCGAGCGCGGGTTTTTTGCCTAAAATCCCTCCCAAAAAATGAAATAAAGGACTAAAATGAAAAATGAAACGGTTAAAAATGAAGAGGAGGATGATGTGGATTACCTGGAGAAGACGGCATCCGATTCCGACGGTTGGATTTTCCGCAATCCTCTCGGGAAGTTTTCAGAGCAAAAGCACTATTTCCTCACCCAAATCACAAATGGTAAAAATGAATGGTAAAAACCCCCTTTTTATAAGTTTTTTGAGTAAATAAATGTAAATTTGTTTATGTTTCACTTTAAAAAGCTATTATTTCAACATTTTTATCTCTTTCAAGCAGGTGTGAGTAATGTTTGTGTTTTTGTGCAAGACAACAGGATTATTCAGGCGAAATCGATCATTTTCAACCAGAGTCACCTTTTAAGCCCTTTTCTGACTCCTAAAACATGAAAAGATTGCCGAGTTTTTCTTTTAAGCTCGTTACAACGGAATTAAAAGACAGTCGATTTACAGCTCTTTTTCGACCGCAAAAGCATAAAAAGATCATCGGATTTTTGTCGTTTCAAATTCGATATTGGTTATAAAACGACGTGTCCTTGGTCACTTTTTTACTTTTTCAGATCAAAGACACTAATAACGAAAAGTACTCCTTGATCGTAAAAGATCAAGCGGTTCTCTCAAGTATTATTTTATACTTTTTTGGGCTTGGGAGACACAAATTTACGAAAAAGTCAAACCTTGGAGTCTTCTTAAGTTTTTTCAAACTCTCTAAAAATGAAAAACGCCGAGTTTCTCCTATACTGGACTCGTTATATTTCGACAGTAAAGGACCTATTCTATTACAAACAGGAACGGTCCACTCCTTCTTAGGGTTCAAATTTAAACTAAGTTAGACTCACCCGAAGGGTGAGCTTATAATCAAGCATATGTTATCCTCCTCAAGCTTGTAAAAAATAAAGAGGTACTTGCCAGAAATGGTGGGGGAAAAGAGAGAAAAGTGAGCCTGTTTGTCATACTTTATAACCACTCTTGAACACGACACTTTCAATCACCTGGGTTGGGAAATCCTTTACCTAACAGTTGATCAAACCATATTGAAAGTCTTCAACCGGTTTCTGGGTATTAACTTTGGGGCAATCATCACCAAACCATCTGTCGTGTCGTTATGTGTTCAAGAGCTCAGTGCAAATAAGCCATTCATCTGCAAAATGTCTGTCATCCATCTTGACCATCCCTGAGTCAGTCCTTGCAACTAAATTTCTCCAACTTGATCTATGATTTCATGTTGTCGGCTTGCCTGCGACGGATCGCTTTCTATCGACTTTGAATCATTATCTAGAAAGATGATCTAGGAATCATCAGTACCTTGGAATCTGCATGCCTCAATGGCAGGTTTCTCGCCTTTGACGACAATTTACATCATTGCCTTTCGATCAAAGGATTCCATGACATGTTCGACATCAACACATCTTATCACATTTCATGGATTGTGCTGAGTACTTTGAGAGCCATTGTCATTATTGGTGGTTTCTCTCACGCTTGTTAACAGTTTACATCATTGACTGGTAATCAAGCGATTTCTACCATGTTCAACTTCGACACATTTCAATCGCATGGATAGAATCGTACTGTTTCGGGACGTAGAAATGAAGACCTTGGATCTAGTTTCCACCATCCAGGTTGCGAGGAATTTTGTATTCATTATATTATGGACTATTCATAAACAGATGGCTGCGTCCATACTGTGTCCACACGTGTCTGTACTTATGATGTGTTACGAGATCATTCCTATATCAGAGCAGTAGTTAGTCTTCTAGTCAGTTTTCAGTCTCTTAGTTAGTTTTTATCTGAGTATGGGAATGCCTACCTCAGCGATGATATGATCTCATATATATATATTGCGTTGAATGTTTTTACAGGTTCCAACCGGGCTCTCCGCAAGATGATCCTCGAAATGATAAAGCACTTCACTCTTCCTATATGATAAATGAAAAAATCCTCATATACTACAGACTTCGCACTTTAGGGGGCAATCTATAATACAAAAATATCGTCACCTTGATTATTTGCAGTCGGTGTAGGTCCATCACCACCTATACCAGCTTCCTAAGCAAGTCTCAAACCTCAGCTCTTCAAAACAAGCTTTAGAAATGAGAGAAAGACATCAAAAAAGCAATGTAACTCTGTTTCCGCACTTTCTCTCACTTTTGCCTGTGGGCCCGCACCTTTTGTTCAGGATATCTGCGTACTTATACGCTCTGTATGTAAAGGGGAGGGTGCATACCCCTATGAAAGTCAAAAGGCGCAATTTTTATCTTAAAAAACTCATTTTGGGTTAATTCTAGAGTTTTCTAGAAGGATTTGTTACGTGGATTGTTCACTCCAAGTGGTTCATGCATCCCATAAGAGGAGGAACTAATCTCTTGTTAAGAGGAGCTATCCCTTTGAAGGAGGATTCTATCCCTTTGAAGGAGGACCAGGTAACTGATCTCCATTGCACTATAAATTGAGGCATTGGGTCAGTGGCTGGAGAGGTTAGAAGCTGAACTTTTGAGGGTAAATGCTAGTGAAATCGGGACTTCCTATTTGAGCTTAAGAGGAGAGATCACATACCTTTTTGGCTTCATTGGGGAGTGAGTGAAGCTTGTCAAAGTAGAGGAGACTTCTTGTTGGACCCTGGGAGGAGCTTGTACAACGTCAAGGCAAAGGTTGTAAGGTTCTTCTCCTTTTGAATTAATACAATAAAGCTCATTTTTCTCAACAAGTATCTCATGTTATTTGTTTCATGGACTCCTTGACTTTCATGTTGAATATGTTTTATAATACTGGTTATTCAGGTGCTATTTAATCGTTTGCCTTGTTTGTGTTTGCAGGTTTTTGACAAAGGAACTTACTTGGATCAAAGGAGCGAAGGCATCTCCAAACATGCGTTGGACATGAGGTAGGCCTTAAACACATTTGTTTGCCATTATTATAAAGCACATTTAGAGAAAGATAGTGTCTGGTTGGTTTGTTTGTCATTAGGTCTTCATTAGATTCTAGGAAGGTCTATCTTGTCCACAAGATCGACTCATTCCGCGTGACAGGCCCCATTTATTTCCATCCTTGTTGCGGCAGAAAAGACATTCAACACTTCAAAGAGTGTTGTTGTCCTGAATGCCTCCATCTAAGAAGATGAGCATGTCATCCACAAAGAGCAGATGTGTTAGAGTGCATTGCTCCATGATCTTGAGACCCTTGAGCCTCTTGGCTCTTTTTTCTGATGCAATCAGGTTACTTAAGCCTTCCATCACAATAAGAAAAATCAATGGGGAGAGAGGACACCCCTGCCTGATTCCTCGCTCCGCCTGAAAGGAATGGGAGACTAAGCCATTGATTAAGGTTCCAAAGGATACAAATGTAATGCAGCACATTATCCATTTGATAAAAACTAGTGGAAAACCTAGGTGAGTAAGGATCATCCTTAAGAATAACCAGTTTACCCTGTCAAAGGCCTTTGAGAGGTCAATCTTGAGCATCACCCCTTTAGGCTTCTTCTGTTTGATGGAGTGTAAGGCCTCTTGTGCTATGCCGATAGCCTCAAGGATTTTTCAATTGTGTAGGAAGACAAACTATTCCAAGGAGATGTTGCCCGATAAGATCAGCTTGATACAGTTAGCAATGATCTTCGCAATAATTTTGTATAGGAATTTACATAGTGATACAGGCCTAAAGTCATTGAAGGATGGTAGGAAGTCCATCTTGGGAATGAGGGCTATATAGGCAGAATTTATAGGTTCATAAATTCTGCCCAATGAACGACATTCCTCGATTACATTGGGTAGATTTGGTCCAATAATGTCAAAGAACATAAGATATAATTCCATGGACTAACCATCTGGCCCAAGACTTTTGTCCTTCTTAAACCACTTCAGGGTTCCCTCCAGTTCCCCCATAGTAACAGGTTTTATGAGATCCTCAACCAAGTCAGGTTCCACAAATCTAGAAAAATACCCTGCAATTCCAATGATATCAACTAGAGGTGTTCCTGGTGGGGCTTTGAACAACTGCTTGAAGTGAGTGTTACCCAGCCGTGCCAGCTGATTATAACTTTTAGCAATTAGACCCTGTTCCATAGGAATTTTTGGATAATATTGTTGGATTTCCTTCCATTTGCAAATTTATGGAAGAATTTTGTATTTCCATCCCCCACTTGTAACCAAATTGACCTGCTTCTGAGTCTCCAAGTTTCTTCCTGATCTAGCAGAATCTTTGATCTCTGGGTTTCCAAGTTCACAAGGTGTAGTTTTGTTGTTATAGAGGTGTACCCTCTTCCCTGTTCATCTGTTTGAGTGGCCAGCTGATTTTCAATGTCACCAAGGGTATGTTCCTCCTTGGCCTTTTTCCTTCTGGCCCAATCTATGGATAATCACTTGAGTTTCATCAGGTTACTATAGAAATCCTCAACCTTCCTCTAGACATTTGGTAAGGGATGGGCCTTCCAAAATTCCAAAAACAACCTGAGATATTCAGGATCCTTTAACCAGGTCGAATTAAACTTAAAAGGAGCCCTAGGTTTTTTGAAGGAACCTACCACTTCCAGATAAATAGGGGAATGATCTATTATTCCTCTAGTGCCCACCCATTGTCTGTAATTTGTGAGGGAAGTAAGCATATCTTCATGAATGAGATACCTATCTAGTCTCCTCCCCAGAGCTGCATCTCCAGTGCTTCTGTTGTGCCAGGCTAGCAACTTCTTGTTCATAGGGGCATCAATAAGACCATTTTTCTCCAAGAGGATGCTGAGCTGATACGAGAGTGGATCTAGCTACAAGTGGTTTCCCCATAATTCTTCTTTTTCCGATGGAGAAATTAGGATCTCCCCCTAGAATATTGGATTGGTCTATTAGGGGATTCTCAAGGAGCTACTGCCAGAAATCCAATATACTGTGATTGGGTGCATAAATATTCATAATACAAATATTTTTGCCTAATTCAGCTAAAAATATATCGATACCCAGGAAACCATGACCTCCCCAAGCCAATGTAACCTTGATGGTTTGAGGGTTTATCCTGAGAGCTAGACCCCCGGATCTCCAGGGCCTCAAAGTGACACCCTGGCATGATAGTTAGAAGGGTCCTAATAATTAGCTCAAAGCTACTTAGGGTTTCTTTATGAAAAATAATGTCACAAGGCTCATAGCTCAAGAGTCTCTTAAGGGATGATTTTTTAGAGGGACTAGCTAATCCCCTACAGTTGAAGGAGAGCCTCTTCATGGGGGAACATTTCCAAGAGCGTCTAGTGCTCTAAGTACCCTTTCAATGGTGTTTTGTCTGCCCTAAGCTACATCATCCTCAACAATCTTAATGGCTTTGGATATCTTGGAAGGCCTCCCCTGGTGGGTTGATGCTCAACATTAGAGGGTGTGATACCCAATCCAAGCGAGTAAGGAATTTCCTAGTGGCAGGAATGGAGGTTGTAGGAATGTGAACTCGAAGCAGATGGGGAAATATGATTGTGTTCGAGCCCTTGTCCAAGGATAGCTAGAGGGGTGGTGGAAAAGATAGGCAATGGGTGATCAAGTGCACAGGTAATGGGAGAGGTAACCAAACAAGGTGAATATGCAGATGATGCCAATGAGAAAAAAATATTGATTAAAATTCAGTGCAGATGATAATGAAGAAGAAACTGTACCCAATGTAGGAGCAGCCTCCGCAGTGGACTGGGATCTAGTCATAGGAGGGGAGATTGGCGAAATCTGGGTAGCATTGGATGGTTGAGCAGTGATCCTAGCCACATCCTTTGGACTATCTGGACCTATGGGCTGCTCATCGATAATCAGGTCTTCTATCTGGTGATGTTTGGTTCCCTTTGTAGTAGCCGGAGTAGTAGGCATGAGCAGTGGGCATTCTTTGAAAATATGTCCAACCTTATGGCATCATCTACACCAAAATGGAACGCCTTCGTAACCAAGATTTTTTCAGTGAGATAAATACCTCTAATGTAGGGTAATATTTTCCTCCAAGCCTTCTCTGGTGTCCAAATGAACCAAGATGCCAACCATAGTCATATTCCCTAACGTTTCATACGACTGATCATGTTCCAAATAGGTACCTAGTGCGTTGCTTATGCGCTTAAAAACAATTGGAGTCCAATATTGCATTAGAAGGCCTGGTAATCGAACCCAAATCGACCCAACTCCCATCTATTCCCTCTTAGGATCAAATAAGGGATCCCATCTTTTCAGCAGAATAGGGGCTAATTTGATATGCTAGAATCTAAAGAGTATCTAGTCCGTGTACTCTTCCGTATGGAAATGAAGGGAAAACCATCCTCACGCAAGCACCCAAATGGTGGGTAATTCTTTGAGTAAAGAACCCCAAATCTCTAAGGTCCAGAGACGAAGTCTCTCCACAGTATAGTTCCAACCTCGAACTCAGCCCACCAAGACCTTCTTGGTTGTATCAGCAGCTTCCCCCATTGAGAGGTCTTCTCCCAAGGATAGGTTGATTTCCATTTCGATAGCTTTTAGGCATCTTCCTTTCTTTAGCTTGCCAAATCTGCGATTTGTCAGATAGTCCCAAACATATCCCCGTATGCCCTGGTTAACCATTTTTGGGGTGGATGGGGTCGATTTAGGGTTTGGGAATGTGGAGCTGAAGCATCCAGAATGGATAGGGGTGCTGGGAGATGGGCCACCAGGGTTAAGTGTGCTACCAAATAGTGCAGGGACAGGGTAGGTAGCAGTCCCAAGAGGGGGGATGCCAGAGGAGGATCGGTTGTAGGACGGGGTAGAGATGTGGTGTAGACGGGGCAGCAACACATTGAAAGTGGGCAATGGTTGTAGGCAGGTACCGAGGAGATTCAAGGTAGCCGGGGAAAGTGGTGGGCCGTGCAAGCCAGAGGCATCTTCGATGTTGATAGATGGTGGAGGATGGGGCACATATGGCTCAGGTCGGTCTAGTGTGGGGCTAGGAGCTGATAGAGGTCATAGAGATGCGGCAAAGGGACCAAAGCCCGACATGGCATGATGGCGAGACCAAATGACTTCATGGGGATTAGGGTCCTTGGTATATTCCACCTTGTCCAGGTCCATTGCAACCAATAGAAAAATGGTCGATGGTGGTTACGGACTGCGAAGAAGGTGGGAGGACCACAGGAACAGAAAATGCCAGAGAGCTCGTGGGAAGGAGGTAAGGTTGGACAGATTTTGGCGAGCTATGGAGGTTAACCCTGACCGTCAGGTGCCTAGCAGTAGTGCCACATTAACTCCATTATCGCCGACCATCAAAGCTCTGCTAGGGTTTCTTTTCCTCTTCATTTTCTGCCATCTTCAAAACAATTATTTGTTTGTGTCCTTGTCTATATTTTTGTTTGGAATAATTTATAAAGATATATCAGTGAGGTAGTTTTAGATTTTAGTTGTTTCATCAAGTATATTCTAGTATAATACTGTATTCTAACTTTATTTATCAGACAATATTTGTTCAGGAACCTAGCATGTCATATTTGGCCATGATATAACTGTTTACTATTTTAGTATTACAGTGACTTAATCAATGGACATAGGGTTCTTGTAAGAGATTAACTGCGTACATGAGATACATTTTGGGCCTGTTTGGGTACACCAAGCTTTATTTATAAGATATTCAATACCTGTTCAGGTACACCAAACTTTGTGTATAAGATCTCCAATAAAGAGAGTTACTTTACTTCATTGTTACTCCAAAATGAAGTCTTTTCTCTTAACCTGTCATTAACTCAGTCAGTATTAACTATTTAACATGTTATTTAATTTGTTTAAACCATCAGCATATTGTTGTTGTAGTTGGTGCATTTTTAGTGGGAAGATACCATTTTGTTTGAATGCTTTATTTAGTTTATTTTTTACACAAATGTTCTTATGAACAATATTTCTATGGATGTCACGGTTTGTTAAAAGTGAGGACTCATAAATAGTGGGCACCTTATTGACATCCACCTACTCATTGTTTAAACTTTATATTGAATCACAATGTAGGAAGTTCCAGGGATGCTACTCGCGTTAGTGCTCTATTCTGATTACCGAAAGAACAGGGATCTTGGCAATGATACAAAACTGTGTGTTATGAGGGGCTACAAGTATTTTTGGCATGCCCTTTCAGGATATACGTCTGGTTTGATTGCTGCTCTTGTTGTAGGAACCTTAACACGATTACCACAGCCTGCACTTCTGTATTTGGTATTGATTAGCATCATTCACTTTAAACTAGATAACTTGCAGGTTAAAAAATATACTTCTTTGGCATGTTCATTTTGCTCTGGTATTCCTCAGTTACAAACTAGAAAATTTTCACGTCATTGTCTACTTTGAGAATATGAATGAACTTGTATAGATTCCCCTTGAGAATATCTTACTGGGAACCTATTTTAATTTTTTCTTGTCAATTCACTCTCTTATTTCTTCCATTTTCTTTTTAGTATCCTTAGATGAAATGGCATTTTTTTAATTTTTTTAATGGGTTATAGTTGTTAGGAAGTATTGAATAGTTCAAAGAATTCCTTCTTTCATGTATGAATGTAGTTGTTTACCTTTGGACACATATTAATAGAAAGTGTATTCTGTCTCCAATTAAGAGATTTTTGGAATTGCCTTGCACTATATTATAATCAGTATTTTTACCTTTAATCAAAATGAACAAGTATGTCTTCCATAATTTTCCAGGGTTCTAACATTAGAAAATACTCTGACTACATTTGATTTCATGTATAAAACGTATTTTCCCATTGGATGTTACATGGTATTTCTAATGCCCGCCTCTAGTATTGTTATCGTTTGGAGTCAATGAGTTTACACTAGATTCTTTGTTTAGAGACTTGAGGTGTTTGGATGTTTCTAAGATTGTGTAATTGCAGTGATGAATGGACCGATAAGTTTGACCCAAGTAATGGTACAAAACTTTTGTTTAAGGTCCATTTTTGTCGATTTAACTTCATCCTATTGTCACTGAAAAATTAGAACCTTCAAGGTCATGCACATTTGATCCAGAAGACCAATAATACCCACAATGGTCATTTCTCATTCAAAAATTGAGCACACAGTCAAGGGAATTAGAAAGATGGAACCTGATTTTTTTATAGTGGTTCACTATAAGTAACGTCTTAGAGTCGGTTTATGAAATATAATGCCCAAAAACTGATACACATACACAACACTTCATAATGGTGCTTGTATCACCATCAAACCCTAAACCCCATAAGTTGAATGGTCAAAGCAGCCAGATCTTGTTTATGACTAGGTTGAGAAACGTCCTCTAGCTGGTTTCAAGATCATATAGACCTATATCATCGATCATTCCAGTGTGCACCTTTTCCAGGCCCCAAAATTGTCCCTCGGTATTGACTTCATGTGGATTTGTTAGAGGTTCGTTGTCTACATTTCCTTTTAAAAATCTAGTGCATGAATGATTGTCCACATGTTCATGAAGAAGAGAACATCTTTGCATTTGATGTGGTCTAGAGAGAAATTTTTTATTTGGTCAAGTCTGTATTCTTCATCAATTATTTTCTTGACATCATTTTCATTCTCGGCGTTGTAGTTGTATATGTCATCAAGGGTTTCATTACAGGTTTCATCAATCTTCTCGGCTGTCCAACTTTTTTATTGTCAACAATTGATCCATCTAGAGGTGGAAATGGATCTGTATGACTGCAAGCTTCAATAATTGTGTGTTTATAACATACCCTTTGTTCGTCTACCAAGGAATATCCATTGGATCTGTATGACTGAAAGCTTCAATAATTGTGTGTTTATAACATACCCTTAGTTCGGCTACCAAGGAATATCCATCACATATGTCAATAACATTTTCGTCCAGATGAGTATTGACAGTAAAAGGAAGAGACTTCCCTATCCCATCAGGGTTGAGGAATAAATTCAGATTGTAGGCATAAAAAATAGCAGGACTGTCGGATTCCATGATATAGGATCTTTGAGAATTGAACTATAATATTAATTGTTTCTTCACTCAAATAATAATAATGGTCACATTATTACTTTGCTGGCTTTGAAAAACCTTTTGAGTTTATTGACCTCAAACTATATGAAATCATGTTTATTTCCATTTATTTCTTACACGATCATGATTAAATTCAAAGTGCAATGTGGGGGTTACATTACTCCTCAAACTCAAAATGAAATGTTGAGGTGCCAAGTATATTACCATGAAAGTCTACAGCTCCCTTAATTTCAATGTCTATGAAAATAGGATTAATGTGATTGAACTATATTTCTGTGACCTCAAAATTGTTTTCAAGACTTAAATTATCAGCAAGGGAAGCATGATCTTCATCATCCTTTTCATATGGTTGATCTTTTAGGGTAGAAACATGGTTTCTAGCTGTCTAGAACTACATATGGGTTGTATCATTCGCGGAAATATTAAAAAATTCTTCATTTCCTCTATTTATCACTTTGTCATGTAGGAAATCATGACTAGCATCCTCACAATGGTGGAAATTTTTATCATGCTCCTTGTTTTCATGCAAATCATTCATAGAATCTAGGACAGATACATCAACACATAGTTGTTATTTGATGAGGATGGGGTTTAATGTGGGGCCACGTTGGTCACAAGTAGGTTGTCCATCAAGAAATAACCTTGTGAATTTGGAGGGTCTTTTTCAGTGATACTGTTATCATCTTCAAGAGAGGTGGGAGCTTATTCTTCTTGTATGTCTACCACAAGGTCTTGAAAGGTATTTTCATATCATCGAAACCAAAGGCCCCAATGCTCAACAAAGCCCTAAATTAAATCAGCAATAGAATATATTCACTTTGGACTACCGAATCTAACCCAAGACTTTTGTTTTTCCTCAAGATAGTATAGAATTAACCTCATGCATAACGTATATATATTCTTTTGAGAAGAGTATATATATTATTTTCAATCCATTTCCTTTCCTTGCAGGACCTTGAGAGGGTATATAGATTCTTCTCAATGGAAAACAGTTTATGTTTGTATGATTGTTTATGATCTAATCATTTGCAGAATATCATAGTGCAAGGATTGTTAGGGGATCTATATTCAAAAGAAGGCTTGAAGATAATGTCCACTATCAAATAAACCAAGGGTAAGCTTAAAATATGAAATTGAAAGACATTTTACTTCTTAATTCTCCCTACAAAAGAATTTTAAATTGCAAAGACTAAGCACAAATAATATTGTGTGACTAGTATTTGACCTTGGGTAAGCTAGCTGCTACCTTCTCAAACATGATCAATGATGATGGTAAGTCTTGGGATTAGACAGATTCCAGTGTGAATTATATAATGCTACCTATTACTTTGACAATCAAAACATTTTTATAGGTTTACAATGAATCCATCACAAGAGCAATCATTGAGAACCAATAATTTAAGTTATTGATGTTATGCATAATAATTGTTGTTATATTTGATATTCTGCCAACATGCCATGCAAATTTTGTTTCTCAATGTGTATTCATGTATTAATTCAACTGTTTTCAAACTATTTTATGTGATTAATGATATGGAGAGGCACTTTCATGGGTGCTTTAGATCCTAAAAGGCTGAACTTGCATACAAAAGAGTTTATATATAAAAATGAAGATATGACAGGAAATAAATTCTATCATGCTCTAATAACCAACTAGGGTTTTGGTGAACAGCCTTTTGAAAATATTGTCTAATGGTTCTTATGTGTATTTGTATTCCTGTAGCAGGATAGTTTCAACAAGATTTGATTTAGACAACTTCCAAGAAATCCATTAAGGTAATTTTTACACGTATTAGCTTCAACTACAGACTATTTTAGCACACTTTGTCTTGATGCTCTTTGTTTGTCACTAAGGATTAATGAGGATCATTGTTTCATTGATAGCTTTGTGCACAAACATTAATGATTAAATAGGTTATTTTAATGATACCACAATTGTGCATATTTGTTGTGATTACCCTTTTGTTCCCAAAATTGGTTAGATCTCACCAAAATCATCGTACACCTTATTCATCTTTCCACTTTATTTTCCCCAGCAAACAATTCCCTATCTAATGCATAAGGCTTATGGTGGGTCACACCATCTTTAATGATGTGAATTTGTGTCATACATTATGACAACACTGATTCTTGTCTCACTTTAGTATAGGTGACATATCTTTTAGAGGTTGACTGCAACCAGGAAAAGCCATTTTGGGAACTTGTGAAAGGCTTGCCTTGGTTCTATGGTTAAAAGGTTAGGTCATTAAAGTAATGGTCAAATTTTGAAATTAGTGTACATGAAACAATTGTGTGTGATGTAATTTGAGGGTTTGTAAAATGGCAAGCCAATAACAGGAAAAACTTGGCTACATATGTGGTGAGAGAGAGATTATAGGAAGTGAAAGCCTATTGGGAAAATAAAGAGTCATGGGAATTGGAATGTTTAGTGTTAAAAGCTCTATTATGTGTTCATGTGCTTCCAAATCCATTTTCTTTTGCTCTGTCTTTGTAATAAAGCTATCAGTGTCTCATTTCATAGTATTTTTGTCTTATTGAATGATCTATGTGGTTCAATTCTAGTGATAACATGATGCTAATTTGCTTCAATTTTGACCTGGCGTCAGAGCTAAAGCATATGTTTTTGGAAAGCAGAAGATGGATAGCTTTGAAATATCTAAATTGAGAGAAATACAAATCACGAGTTAATTCATAATGAAATTTGTGGTCTTATCAAAACAAAATCACATAGAGGATCAATCTACGTAAGAATCTCTACCATGTGAGCCCTAGAACTCTTGCTTCTAGGAAAAAGAAAACTATAAAAAATAATAGTTTCTAGGAATCTATTGAAACTGACTCTGTAGCAATCCCTAATCACTATAAAGACCTAGATACACCTGTCATCAAATATAGACCCTGAGATATATTGACTGCTCAACAAATTATGAATCTCAACAATAGATTTTATTCAAGGTCGAATATGCCAGATGAATGTATTGTACTTCTGGAAAACTAAAGCCCATACATCATCAAGATGTACCCTAACTGTCATACATAATCATACTAATAGTAACATATTCTGACTTCCCAAGATATCAAAGAAACTGCTTTAATATTCTATACAGTTGTAGACATATGGCAAATACTTTGAAAACCTTGGTAGATTTGCTTAAGCTATTAAGAAAGCCTTCAAACTTCTAGTCAGCAAGTCTTCCATCTTTCATCTTCTTCCACATGCATCTTTTCATATGAGTTATCAATATTGTAAATCAGCTATATAGAATTTTGACAAATCTCACTCAAAGACAAACCCTAGGCACCACCAAGAACATCGACTCTCAATCTTGATGTGCATTGTACCACCCTGCAATCGTTATTTCACAATTGTGTATGCAGTAGTATTGACTCATGTATAGTGATCTCAATGTCAATACTTTCACAATTTTCAGCCTTTGCAAAATGCATACAACACCTACTCTCAACAAATGTAACTATCTAAAAGTATTGTCAATAGAATATCTGGAGAAGCAATTGAAGTGACCTTTCGAGCTATTGATTTAGAGAAAATGACTTGATATTTCAATCTCCGGAAGGTATATAGCAATATTCAATAGTAGTAAGCCACCAATCAATTATGATCAAGTGAACAAGGTAATCATCATACTGTTCCAAGGGTGATCTTCACAAGATGAAAAGCTGAGGACATACTACCTCAAATTATATTCTTCAAATTTGAGCCATAGAGGTATTTCAACTAATAAAATTAGATCTTCAAAGATTGACACAATACAAGGGTGTGATCATCTTGAACCCCATATGGTGCTTCTATCATTTATCTTCATCCTCAGGATTGTGCCATTTGTATTTATATCAAATACCATCAGCTACATGGTTTACTGTGCTAAAGACTTAAACTTGTCAATGTTACTTCTATGCAAGGTTCTTGTCAATTTATAACCCAAATCTAAGGAGATATATCACAAATACTAATTTTAGGGCACTGATATAAGGTCGTATTACAGGAGAAAGCTATCTCTGGCTAGATTATAGTTCAGACTGCTTCAAATAATAATCACAGGTGCAGGCTTGATTAGTACAAAGTTAATGAAATCTGAATTATGTTATACTATGAGGTTACAACAGTACAAATATGTTATAGATGAGAATTGTAGTCACTATCATGGGATTTGTAGAGTATCAATTTCCATGTGTCATACCTTATCCATTGTATCGTGGCCAATATGTAGTTTGAACAACCTATTTTACATATCAAGGTGTTGTGTAGATATAATGAGTCATTGTCATGCAACTAGAGAGATCTGTAATGATTCTTATGAACACCAGGTGGGCCAGAGTATATATAATGCAAATCACAATATGTGAGTCATAGAAACAATGCAGGTTGAAGATCTTAAAGGGCTGAAATAATTCTGTAGTGATGAATCGAGATAATGCCAATTACTGAGAAGGTTTGATGGAAAACTGTTATAACCTTGTTTATTTGCTCCTAGACCCCTACCTGACTGTGGCCTTCCTCCAAACACCTCTGTTCCAATTTTCTGATGGTTTGGACTATTATTCAAACAAAAGAAAAGAGTCACAGTCTCCCATCCAAGAAATCCAAGGGCAGCGGCCTCCTACCAACATTTCAGCCTCCTATCCAAGGTTGTCAAGGCCTATGGCTTACTTGTAACACACAACTAGGGTTGTGGCCTACTGTAGGAGAGAAAAATCCAACTATGACAAGCCCAAAAATCATGCAGAACTCCCTCTCGGATGCATCTTCCTCCTTACTGCAGTTTGGACCTATGAGATATTACAAAGCAGTCCAAAACACATGGAAGAGTGCTTGACCTAGCTGCACTCTAGCTTGGGCATATGTGGCCTAGAGAGAAGGATTTTAAACCCTCCAAACTACTTACCAATAATTTGTTGTAGTAGCCCTCTTTTTGTGGCTTGTAATAGAGATTGAACACACCAAATGGCACAAAAAAATACCCAATGAGCGTACCTATGACTGTGGCCCTATCCAACAAGAAACTCACTGTCATAATCAAGAGTTAAACTTCCCAGGAAATCCTCTAGCCTCCACCCATGGTGCCTTAGACCTGCGACTCTCTCCCAAGGAAACTTCACCCTAAATAGAGATAACCATCTTCATAAACTTGACCCTTGACACCTACGTCCTTGCCTTAGATGTCCACCTTTTTCAGAGGCATGTATGATGCACTTGGATGTGTCAAAATGTGGTGAGAGGACACCATTATATATACAATTCAATGGGGGCTCATGGGACATGACCATTAGGCTTGATGAGTCGACATAAGGATGAGGCCAACCTTATAAATTTACATGAGAACATAAATTTGAAAACCCATTTTCCTTTTCCAAATTTGGTGATATTTAGATCGATTTTGGTCTTATTAAAGAGAGGAATTTAATGTTGCAATAATATTTCCCATAGGAGCTGTCCAAAGTGGAATTTGGCCCTATTTGCCAATTTTAACAAACCAACATGATGGATTCTAGCTAGATTAACCCTCCAGTTGTGCAAGGAAAATTTGGGTTGACAGACTTACCTTTTATAGGACCTAGTTCATTCTAAAAAATAAGAAATGCTTGAGAATCAGTGCCCTGTGTCATTTTCAAATGCTGCAATGGATTATGAGTTCTCCGACAATGTTATCTTTGGTCATTTCATAGAGATTGTTTTCCTTTAGAAACAGAGAGAGATTGTTTTTACAATACTTTCTTTTGTTTGTGGCATGTAAGTAGATCTTGAGAGTAATATAGAATAGGAAAACCAGTTGGTCAACTGGTGATAAATGTGAGTAACTTCTTGGACACCAACTTTTAACCCTACCATATTGTTCTAAGAACACTGGATCTAGAAATATCCAAGGCTTCAACTACACTAATTATGTCGTAGAAGTTGGAAGAACCAAAGATGCCATGGATGTGTAATTGTTAACATTTTGAAGATGATAGAATGTGTGTCTTTTAAGGTTCATCACCAATCATAGTGAAAACAAAAAATTTTACCACTAATATAGTTCCTCAGTCATGGGTACCAATCAAGCCTAGTTAGCCTTACTTGCTTGGTAAGGAGAAGAGGCTTCATGTTTTCCATCCTATTTTCCCCATAGAAAGTTATTCTACTAGTTTAAATTATTCATTACCTTCCCCTTTTACAAGCAAACACTTGGCAAAACAATAATTTCACACTTGGGAGTGTTTTGTAGGATAAAGGGAAAGGTGAGTGGGTATCCAAGTAGTAGTTTCATTAGTCTTATCATCATTACACCACTTTTCATATGGGTCTTCACAAGAAAGAATCACCATTACACTTTGTCGATTTATAAGCAATGATTTGGCTGAGTGACTTGGTGCAAAGTCACTACGATATATGTCATTTATAGATCAAGAAATGTCAAAAGATTTGCCTTGTATGGATCATACTAGAATAACTGAATTGTTTCAGAGATATGGAATGACGACCTTATATTGTTTGACCTGTCAGAGATAGCAGACCAATGCCAAGCAAAGAAATATATATTATAAGTCGGATCACCCATTAAAATCTTTACTTCAACCTAATCTAGGTGAATTCAAGGGGCCTGCTCTCATAATTACTTTTGAAGCGACTGTGCTAAGTATGGAGGAAATACGCATTCTCCATCTTAATCCTCCATGGAAACTTCGAGGTCAAACCCTTAGCTATGGCTCAGAATTATTGAGTTGTTACCTGCTACGTGACCTTCCATTGATAGTTTCTAATGGATTTCTTCATTTATTTGATCCTTTGGGTTTGGTCCTTAATACGTCTTTGAACCCTGGTAATTTTATACCTTCAAGATCACCAAGTGCAAAAATGTATTATTTACAAGGTAAATATTTGCTTAGGAGGTTCCAAGATCAATTTCTTCCACTTTCTATTAGCAAAAATCTTTCTTGGGGCTCATCTAATTCTACAATTATTTGTATGCCTTCGAATTCTAACTCTAAAAAAGACACCGTTGAAAGTGGTGATCAGAGAATCAAATGATTATTTAACAAATTTAAAGATCATGGTTTTTTCGTATTGTTGGTTTTTATGCCAATTGAATAGGTGTTATTGTCAACTTAGGAAACATGATTATCATTTCCATGCTAGAAATATGTTTTCTCTGTGGGTCCCATATCTGCCATTCTAAGGAGTTTATTTCCAGAAAAAAAAAAAAAAAAAAAAAAAAATGGAGAAAATTTCAAATATCAAATCTATTTAGTAGTTCAAGTGTTGCGAAAAAATTTCATACTATAGATGTATGCATAGTTGAATATGGGAGTGAAATTATTGACAAATGGCTTGTTTCCATTACCCTTGGCTCCGGACAGATAAGTGTGGCATTAGGCAGGAGGTATATGTCTTACAACTTGGCTCAAATTGTTGGTGTTGCTACAAATGTGTCCCAGAATGGAAAAATTGTGAGGGTTTGTTTAGATAATTGCATCTTATCCCCCCTTCCATTGAATTTCTCAGTCAGCATCCTAGTGATGATCATTGTATGTTTTCTTATATGCCACAATGTGGGGTGATATCTATTTGAAAATGAAGCCTTTGTAACTGCTTTAGGAAATAAACATGACACACACAATCAACTTATTGCCTCTTGGAATAAGGAATTGATGGCTTTTGTTCATGATTCCTATGTGGAATTAATGGTGGAATTTCAAAGACTTAGAAAGGATCCTTTAACTTCACGTGTGGACTTATCTGTTGCTCAAGTTGTGAGTGGGATCTTGCAGATCTCTACTGATAAAGTTTATTCATTTTGGCCAAGGAAAGCCTAAAAGACTATCTCCTCATATTATGAGTACTTCGAAAATTCCAGATGTTGAGTGGCAATGTCTGATAAAGGGAGTTATAAGGCCTTTTTACTCACGTCCATGGAAAATTTTAGGGGCTAATGTTCGCCCAGTGGGCTAATTTTCCATGATTTTTCCACAAAAAGATTCGCCAATTTCCAATTTTTATAAAAGGTGATTCGCCCAAATTTTAGAATATAAAATTATTTTACCTTTAAAATCGCCAACATTATATAGAGGCTATATATAAAACCATTATTAATTTGAATAATTTTACAAATATATCAATAAACATTTTATAGTTTGCATATTAGGGATTAATGAGATTCGCCATTGTTTCTAAACTTCAAGAAAAATTTCCATCCTTAAAATTTTCCTTGCTCACGTCTTGTTGAACTACTTGTTTGACAAAAATGTTGTTGTTTGGTTGTGTGTGTGCTATGCGTAAATCTAACACGTGTTATATTTTCTTCATTTTCAATGTTGTTATTGACACCATGCTTCTATTTTGGCTTGAAGAAATCTAGCATGCATTAGATTTTTTTTCACTACAATGTGGTTGTTGGCAATATGCTTTTGTTTGTGCCAGAAGTAAATATTACCATTTGCTAGATTTCTTTTATCTAGAAATGTTATAATTTGTTTGTGTTTGTGCTAGAAGGAAATCTAGCATACATTAGATTCTTTTCACCCTTCTATGAGTTTATTGACAATGTGGTTGTATATGTGTTAGAAGAAATCTAGTGTGCACTAGATTTCTTTCGCATTGCAATGTTGTTGTTTGCAATTCAATTGTTTTTGCTAGAAGGAAATCTAGTATGCATCACATTTCCTTCACCTTACAATGATGTTATTGGAATTCTAGTATGTGTTAGATTTATTTTTCCCTAGAATGTTGTTGGTAATATGTTTGTGTTCTTGATATAACAAAATATAGCATGCACTAGATTGTTTATGTGTTTGTGATTGTGCTAGAAGGAAATCTATCACACACTGGATGTCTTTTGTCTTGCAATGGTTTTTTTGGCAATATGGTTGTTTGAGCTAGAATTAAATCTAATATGTGGTATGTTTCTTTCACCCTACAATATTATTATGTGCTTGTGTTTGCGAGGGAAGGAAATCTAGCATGTGTTAGATTTCATTCACCTTGCAATGTTGTTATTGGTGACATGTTTGTGCTTGTGATATACGTACAAATAGCATGTTAGATATAATTGACCTTGCTATATTGTTATTTGAAATATGCTTATGTTTGTGATAGAAGAAAATATAGCACGAGATAAATTTATTTTACCCTACAATATTGATGTTGGCAATATGTTTGTGTATGGTGGAAGGAATTCTAACATGCACTAAATTTATTTTGCAGTGCACTATTGGTGTTAGAAACGTACTTGTGTTTGTACTAGAATAAAATCTAGTATGCAATAGATTTCTTTTGCAATGCAATATTGTTGTTGGCAACGTGCTTCTATTTGTGCTAGAATGAAATATAACTTGCATTGGATTTCTTTTTCAATGCAATATTGTTGGAAATGTACTTGTGTTTGTGTTAGAAGGAATTCTATTACATGTTGTATTTTCTTTGCCCTATAATGTTATTATTGGAAATGTGCTTGTGTTTATGCTAGAAGTAAATCAAGCGTATGCTAGATATCTTCCACCCTGCAATGTTGTTTTTGACAATGTGATTGTGTTTGTGCTAGAAGAAACTCTAGAATGTCTAAGATTTCTTTTACTTTACAATGTTTTTGTGAGTAATATGCTTCTATTTACGTTATAAGGAAATTTACCGTGTGGTGGATTTTGTTCACCTTATAATATTATTATTGGCAATGTGCTTGTGTTTGTGCTAGAAGGAAATCTAGCATGTGCTAGATTTATTTGACCAGGTAATGTTGCTTCTAGCAATATGCTTATGTTTGTAGTAGAAGGAATGATATTGATTGTTAGCTTTCATTTGAGGTGCAATATTGTTGTTCGAAATGGGCTTCTACTTGTGATAGAAGGAAAGCTAGCACGTTATATTTCCTTCATAATGCAATGTTGTTATTAGAAATATGCTTTTTGTTATGCTAGAAGGAAGGTTAGAATGTCTTAAATTTCCTTCATCTTGCAGTTGAAAATGTGTTTGTGTTTCTGATAGAAGTAAATCTTGCATGCATTAATTTTTTTCACAATGCAAAATTATTGTTGGAAATGTGCTTGTATTTGTGTTAGAAGGAATTATAGAATGCACTAGATATTTGTTCTTGTGCCAAAAGGAAACTATCAAGATTTCACCCTCACCAAGGTTAGTGCTCTGATATTGTTCTTGGCAGTGCATTTATGATTATGCAAGAAGGATACCTAGTGATTACTAACTTTCTTCTAGACACCATTACACTTATGCAACCAATGCTCCAGGAGTGACATTGTTTAAATAATCACAATGTTTAGAGTTATAGCTTTTGATGTGCCTTTTTATTGAATTTGGAACAATTTATGAAGATCAATGATAGTGCAAAATAATCGTATATAAATATATGTTATTGTTGGAACTACATTTGTGCTTGAGTTGGAAGGAAAGATAACAGTATAGCTTTCCTTTTGGCACAAACACAATAATCCAATCATAATTATTTGATCCATGGAGAATAATGTGAGCTTTGTATAATTTTGAAGTTTATGAATAAATGTCTTATTGAGGTATACTATATTTTTCTTCCAATGCAATTTCTTTGCTTTTAGAATAAAAATGAGAATTATCTAGTATTTACAGTAAAAAAACTTTTATTTGGAAGAAAACCTCTAGTTTGGCTTTCAATTATCAAGTTCAAACATCAAACATCTTCACTATGTGAAATATAAATATAATTTCTCCTTCTCATGGGGATTTTAGACATCTTATGTAGCATCAATCTTGGAATTTCTTATATTTTCCAAAGGACCATGTTTTGGTTCTCCAACTTCTACAAATTTCTTATGATCATTATTCATACACATGCATCAAGACTAAAGTTTCATTTCTAAAGTTAAATAGGAACTTGACGGTTTGATATGAGGTTATATTTTTCATTCTATGATACTATGTACACTCTAATTGCCCGGTCTCATCTATATATATATATATATATAAATATAAAAAAAATAATATATATATATAATTATATAATATATATATATAATATATTATAATATATATATATATATATATAATATAGTGTAATTTTATGTAAAGTAATTTGGTAGTAGGCACTAGATGGTGGGAAACAATGTTTCATTACATACAATATGACTACCATACTATTTAAATTATTGCATATATATTACTTTTTTGTAAGTTGTGTTTTTGTGAAAATATAAAGTGACACTTTACATGGTTCAACCTTTTAATTACATGTTATGATTTAATTTTTGTTACAGAATTGATACAAGCTATAATGGAAAATATAATTTTGGCAAAAGGGGACTATGTTGATCTCCTTATTAATGATCAGGTCATTATGCTAGGAAGGGTAGAATCTGCAAAGTCTAGAACTTATTATGTTGGAGAAAGGGTTAATGCAGTTTATGTTACAATTTTGATAATTGGTATCACTCAACCACATTTGATTGATGAGGATGTTAGTGAAGGGGACATACATCCAAGGAAGATCATAGATTTGAGACACAACATAGGTAAATCAAAATATTGAGGCATGTGTTAAATATTATTGATAGTATGGTAAATGTTTTATTGAGTAAATACTAACCTTATTTACATTTGTTTATAGGTGCAAATGTTTCTTCTACATTTTCTATTAAAGACAAGGTAGATCTTCTGTAACATGGATTGAAGTTGGGTGAGGGCTGCATATTCAATACAAAGCTTGGGCATCAAGTGAATAGAAATATGGTAAATAAAGGATGCATAGTGGTTAAAATTGAGAAGGTATTAAAAAATGATGCTCCTCTACCACATCCAACAGGATTTGAACATACATTGGGGGTGCATTGGAATCTTATGAGATTTGGCCATAATCAGATTTGGAGCCTCATTGTCATGATCATGCCATAAATATTCCCCAATATAGGGTTAGATTAATATGTAAAAAGGTTTATCTTACACATGAATGCATGGGAACAAGCATGTGCATTGCCAGAGGAATGCTAGTTGATGTCTGCGAGGAGCACATTGTTGAGGGTGAAACACTAGGTGAAATGGAATTTGGTTTTTTTTTGGAAGAGATAGATGGAAATTGTGAGATATAAAGAATTGGGGATAATTCTATATATTGTTTGGTTAGATGGCCAATAAATAAATTGGTGGACAACAAAGGTGTGATATTAAGGGTCAAGGAAAAGTTCAAGGAGCCACCCAAGGAAATGGTGATATGGGATGTTATAGAGGACACAAATCCCTTAAACAAATGGGATGGGTATATTTGTAATGAAAAAGATATAAAATCAATTGATATACATGTAACAAGGCCATATAAAGGGATTAAACGAGTTATGGTTACAAAAAAATTTGCAAAATGTCAAACAAAAATAGATGAAGTGAAAGCGATTTGACTTTTGGCAGCAGGTGTATGTTATAGAAAAGATTGTCTTCAACATGTGGATAGGAAGGCCATTGCAGGTGCTAGGAGGGGTATGAGACAAATAAATAAAAATGGTATTAGGGAATTTGTCTTAAATTCACTCATGTCAAACATAGTCATGTGAAAGAGCCATGGCCATGGCCTACCACCTATTGCTAGAAATGTAAAGGACATGAGATTTAATGGGAATATTATTTGTAGGAAAGCCTGGTATAAGATACATAAGATTCATCAAAGCACATTTTATAACTACCAACATTATTTCCAACATGGATAGATAAAAGCTATTCATGGTAACACCAACAAATGCAAAACACAAGCTCACACAAAGGTAGCCATAGAAATATTGCACAAAATTGTAATGGATAATTCAGAATTTTCACCAACCCAAACACGTCAAGTTGAAGAAGATGGAACATATTCTCCTTTAAGATTTATTTTTTCAACTTACACACAAAATTCTTTGTTAAAAGAGATCAATGAGGCTCTTCAAAAGCTTAATTACCCATCAATATCACATTCAACAACAAACAAGACCTGGAATACTAAGTTTCGAGATGTGGCATTTTCAAAGAACACCAACTTCAGTAAACGCAGTGAATGTATTGCGTTGAAAGCACAAATGAAGTCAGAAACTACAAAAGAGTTGGAAGAAAAGGCACGAGGTAGGTTGAACAAACATAACAAGATTGTTATGTGTGGAAGATAACGCTACTATGCCCACATAATTATGTTAGAGCGGTTTCCAAAGGAGTATTTGAGCATTATCCATGATAAAATGGATGAAACAAAGACTTCAATCCCAAGGCTAAGTGTCAAATCAAAATATATTGTAGGAACAAATTTAGGTTTTTCATTGACAGGTATGCTTAAACATGGGCATAAGACAAGAGGTTTTGGTCATTTCTCTTTACCATTTGTACATATGGGATCACAATTTACTATTACATCCCTTGAAAAGTGCTTAAGGGACCTTGAAGACCCACAAATGGATATGTATGGTGATCTACTTTATGAAAGTGGAAGTTCAAGAAACCCACTTACAAATGCATTACTTGACACCTCCATTTACTCAAAATGTCAAGTGTACAAGGATGATTTTATATCTTATGGAAGATCAAAAAGTCAAAATGTTGATTTTAAATGTCTTCCTCAACCTTTGTTGTTACAGTTGGACAATGCAACAAGTGATAATAGGAATCACTATCTTTTCATGTGTCTATCACTTTTAACTACACTTGGTGTCTTCATCACTATTGAGGTTGGGTTCTTGCCTGTGGGGCATACTCATGAATACATAGATGGAACCTACATAAGAATGTATTTCAACCTAAAAAGTAAAGATATATATTCTTAACCTGAAATGATGGATACATATCGCATAATTGAAAAAAATTGAGTGTTTCCACCTATACTTATTGACAAGGTCTATGACTTCAGAAGTTTCCTTAATGGATACACCAAGGAGGGAAAAAATGCACTAGTTGGACATCTTAATGTCCAATATTTCTAATTTCTTGTAGTCGATGATGTTTCAATACTAAGTTACAAAGAATCTATTAGAGATACTAAGTGGTCAGAACAAGTTGAGTTATGGAGACGATGAAGTTTGACCTATAATTCCCATAGGGAAGATATCTTTCTGAGCTTCCAAACAGAATGATGTCTATTTAAAATAACTAAACGAAGGGATAACATCATACATAAAAATGTGGAAAGACACTATCGGGAATGAGGATTCACCAACTATTACAAAGGAATGGAAAAATAAATTAGTGTATTGGGAAAGAGTTTTTGATACATTAGATAGAATCTATAATGATCATAGAATAATAGATGGAAGTGATCCATCTTCTAAGGATTTCTGGCCCAAGAGAAGGCAAAGCATTGATGTTGATTGTAATGCACTCCATGTAATCTCAAGTATTATGGGTGGAGATTTTGATAATGCGATAGATGAACCACTATATGTTGGATCCAAATGAAACAAGCCAAAGCCAACATTCAATCCGATGATTGATGTTAAGAAAGGAAGGATGTTGCTAGTTAGATTAGGAAATGAGGATGCATGAGAGATGATTTGGATGGCAAAATCCATCTCAGATATCTTTAGGGATAATGAAATTGAGAATCTTCATGTAAAGGTTGACTAGTGGAAGCCTATGTCAGGGAAACCCAATGGAAATTTTTTAGAGCAATATTGGATACCAAATCCTGATGACATAGAACTTGGTTCTATTCTAATTAACACCATAGTGTGGGGATGGATGCCAAAGAAAGAACATTGCAAGAGCAAATATCTTCAGATCAATTTTATATGATTCATGAATGTAATTTTTTTTTGAAGGATCTATTAATATACATTCAGATACACTTTTCAATATTTGTTGTATATAAAATATTACCTTCATATTATTTTTGGAGTTTTATAATATTTAGCATTTCAATGTAATCATGTGTTGATACAAATTACATGACATTGCCATAAAATATTTAAGTTTCCATAAAATATTTAAGTTTTCAAAGCTTTATTTGACCAACATGACTTCTCACCATATCAAACATGCATAATCAAATTCAATAATACACTTAAAAACATCTTCTAAACTTGGTCTATTAAAACAATAGTGGGGTACCTAATTAGTATTCTATTTAATATAAATCATTTAAACACTTAATGAATAGATACTAGACACTTGTAATAATGTTTGAAGTGAGTTTTCCTTAATATTCCTTATTATAATTGATATAAATCGAATTTGCTATTTTATTGCACTCTAATTTATAAAAAAAATATTTTGATCATTGAACAACACAACTAGGCTTATAAAATATTTCATCTTATAGATTTTGAAGTGGTGCCAACATTGTACTATTATTATAAATTTGTACTCAACTTAGGAAAAGTAGTTAGTGTCAATTTAAAATTGTCAATAATAGTAAGAAAAACAATATTAATATATTGTTAAAAAACTTTATAGTAAGATTTCTTTTACAAAATCTATTATTCATGAGTCGAATTTAATACATAAATATAAATATTAATGATAATAGAAATGATGTAAGGAATCTAAGTTTTAGATGAATGTTAATATGTTCTTTTCAATACAATATCCTTAAACACTACAGGAATAAAAACTAAACATTTGTAATAAATAGTTTAGTCAATTTTCTCTCTTTCCTCTTGTATTTGAAAATAATCAAATTGTACTAATTTGTTACTATTCTAATTCGTGATTGATTTTAATCATTAAAATGATTAGTAATTGAGTTGAGAAGCTCATCCTACAACCCAATATGAGGAGATGTGTAAGTTTGTCTGTCCGTTTGTGCCTCTTTAAAATAAAAATTATGTTTTAAATAGAAAAATTAAAAAAATGAATATGTTGTAAATAATTAGAAGAAAAAAATGTGTGAATTAGATGTTTAAATGTTATACTTTTAAAAAATATTTCAGCTAGAGATTCAAATAAACTATTTGAAGATCTATGTTAACTAATTTATGTCAACATCTACTTCATATATATCTATGTATATAAAAAAGAAGTTTTTTATGGTTAAAAATTTTATTGGTCTTATGTATACTCTATTTAGCATTCAAAAATACAGTTTCAACAATGAAAAATAACACATTGTATTTTGCACTCTAAAAATGTTTGCACGTGAAGAAATTTGATCCTGACATTCGTACTTAAGATGGATGTATGTTGGTATATATTGGACACGTTACTATGATCATTTGTCATTAAATAATTTTATACTTAATATGTATCTTGCATATTAATCTATTATTCATTAAGTAAGCCTCAATCAACTTAGTTTTTAACACAAAAGTACAAATAATAAATAAAAGCAAATTATGCTACTACTCGCATTCAACATTTAATTTGATCCTAAAAAAATATTTTCTCCTCAACTATAAAATGGTGCAAATTTCATACAATAGTATGAAATGATGATGGTGATAATGATGATTATCATCCACTAAGACCAAATATGGTATATAAGAAGGCAAAAAGGTATTACCCAGCATTATTTCGAATTTTATTCTTATGCTCAAAAAGCATTAAAAGAAGTGTTTCAAGCTCATCCTAATTTTGTTTAGTTAAAAGATCAAGAAGGTTGGTAGCATCACAAGTATTTTGAAATTTAAATCCAATATGAGTATAAACTCAATGATCTATGAGATTTTTTAAATCTTCAATGATATTACTAGTGTTGCAAAGGTGATAGAATTTTAAATTGTGCCAACATTGTCTTAGTAATAATAGTAACTTAACACATACATGATATTTAATATATCGAACTATAGTTAAATGGGTTAATAATAGCAAAATACACATCATTCTTTTCATAAAACAACCTTAACAAACTTATATTTTAATACAAACCATAAAAATATTAAAATAAATAATGTAAGGAATCCAAGATTTAGACGTGAAAGATTTTATTTCGCAAGTTTATATGAATTTGTTTAATAAAGTTTATCATGATAATTTTTCACAAAAAATGATGAATATCTACATTAAAATTAGTGAACTAAGTGAATTTCAAATTCCCCATTTTGAAAATCTTAATCTAGTTAAAGTTATATATTCTAGATCCACTGAATACTTCCAAATTTAATGAAATATGTGTTACAAGACCTCATTTACATCCAACAAGCAATTCAAACTGATGAAAATTGACAAAAAAATTGAGTTCCTAGATGGGAAAACTAACCCTAAAGGGATTAGCACAGGCCATAGTTAGAGACAGTGCGCTGAATCGCACTGATTCTATGTAGAAGGTGCACTGCAGTGCACTGTGTCAATCGCAGAGGTGTGCTAATTACAACAAGAAAATTTTATGCTCAAATTTGACTCAGTTTTCAGTGAATTTGGACTTGAATTCAATAAATGACAGAAGGTACAGTATGTGAAAGTGTTTTAAGATATTGATATGCTACTACAAGGGATAGGATCATTCCCCAATGGAGTCACCAATTTGTTTTGGGCAAATTTAGTGTTTCTACAAATGCCTAACACTCTAGACCTAGTAGTTGCTCTAGAAACAATAGACAAAGTAATTTGTTGCTTTTCCTATAATTAACAAATTAGAGAAGGGGGAAAGGAACCAACCTGTAAATTTCGCTTGATCCCTCTCTCCTTTGACCGATTTTGCCGCTCCTTTCCGTACTTAACTCATTTGGAAAGTACCTGCACACAAGCCGAGACAAAAACCCATCAAAGCATACAATAACGATTTGTTAACTAAACATATCATAGAATCCAGAATACGATATACATCATATAAACACATGAATGGAAAAATCTTAGAATTATTTATTGATAAAAGGAAAGATTACAACCCATGGATATTCATGCTTGATTCAATGCCTTCCTTCCAGTTTCAATCCCTTCTCTCCTCATGAAGCAACTATTTGACATCATTACAATACTCTTACTAATCTCATTCAAACAACATTTCCTTAGCTCAAGAAGTTCCAACCTAAACCATCCTTTGAATGCTTGGTCAAATTATAGCTGAATGGAGGAGGTTAAGCCATTAATGGCCCTCATAATGCTCTGCCAAAATTGGGAGGTGGTTCCATGAAGGAAGGGATAATGGATTAAGGTTCATTCATCCTCTTCCTCATCCAAATGTGAGTTCAATACATCTGGAAAATTCCAGAAGCATCCATTGGATGAGGAATCCAATGGATTCATTTAAAAAATTCGATGGATCTCACTTAGCGTAGGTGAAACAAAGGCTAACTGTGTTGCAGTGCACCTAGCCAGTGCAGTTCTTGCATTGTAATGTAGCCTGATAAAGGGCCACCTGTGCTGATCTCCTTAGGGGCATTTTTTGGATGAATGGTGACATGGAAACTCTTGGGAGGCAAGCATGATGTAGGTTTACTTCATTAGGGAATGAAAACAACTGAATTATGGATTTATGGACCCTAATAATACGGATTTGGAAGTTGGGGTTGATGTGCCCAAATTGACCTATAATACTCTAGGCATGCGAATAAATGTGTCAGTGTCGAGCATGAAGATAGTTCATTGGATTACCGACCATTGATGAATGTTGTTAACAAATACAAGGAAAACTGGCCATTAATGTCAACGAGTACCAAGGTACCCAAGTACATCTTGCGAAGGGTGAATAAATTAGTCGAGGTTGAGCCACTTGCAAGATCCAACGATCAAGGGACATTGATGTATTCCCATGATTGTTGGCAAGAGAGCATGTCATTAAGGCATAAAAGCCTCAAGGTACTAATGAGGACTCTAGCCTTAGACCTAGATAATGTGTCAATGTCGATAGGCCAAGGCTTGTTAGAAGGAAGGCCTTAAGGAATCCTCCATCATCTAACGCGAGCATGAGACAATGATTTTGAATGACTATGAATGGAAAATTTTGCAGTGGATCAAGGTTTAATTAACGGAAAGGAAAATGACAAGCGAATGGAAAGTAAAAATACAAATTAGCATGTAAGCAAGTTGAATGTCTTTATGAAAATGGGTTTTGAGTTAGTGAAAGCAAGGCAGGAAAAAAAATGAGCAGTGAAGGAAAATGAGATGAGAATTTTATTGAATGAATAACTGAAATGCAATATGACTGCATAGGAAATGAGATGAAGGTTTTATTGACTGAAGTAGTATGGATTCAATGGAAACACTGGCATCTGAAAGGCTTGAAATTGTTGGATCTGATATGCATTAGTATGTGCTCATGCATTGCTGCTTCATCTCTGTTTCTGCTCTGATCATTTTCTTGTGAAATAAATGTGGTCTTTGAGAGACACTATTTTCTTATGATCATCTGTTCTTCCTCCTGAACCTACAAAAAACTAGTACTTCTTCTCTAATGGATTGTAAGGTTATCAAAATAGAGAGGTGATCAATCTCTTTGTTAATGACATTTACATAAAAAAGATAAGAATCGGTACTATTAAACAAGTTCATGAAAGAAAACCAAAAGAGTTTATACATGTGTCAAAAGTGGTGCCTCAAGTTACCTGTTGCTTCTTTTCCACAATTTCTTTATTCTTCACTATTTCAAAATATAATAATAGCTTCCTCATTTTGTAGATCTCATTGATATCTTTTCAACGATGCTCAAATCATCGAATTCCGATGTTGTATGAGAAAGTTAAACTGTTTTGAAATTTTTATGAAACAGTGAAAATTGTCATGAAAAATGTGGCATGGGAACATGATGCTACAATGACAGATGATGTAAGCATATGAAATGGCATGTTGATCATGAATTTCTGGTTAGAATTCATTGTTGACAAATAAATCATTGAGTTAACTGCATAGCTGCAGAATTGTTTTCCAGCTGCAGAATGTGCACAGTTTCTGTAGCTAAAATCCTGAACAAACAACCCAAGTTAGTAAATAACCAAAAATGAATTCAAAGAGCAAGAAGAAATGTCGTGGTTTACTTGAGCCAAAATCCAGTGATAATTGCAATGCCTCTTTCAGAAAAATTAGCAATTTTTTTATTTATTTAATTTATTTTTTTTAATTTTCTTTATCAAAAAGAAATTATAATAAGGAAAATGATTTTTTTTTAATTTTCTTTATCAAAAAGAAATTATAATAAAGAAAATGATTTTTTATTTTTTTTAATCATGAGACACATAGGGAATGAGACACATGTGTCTAAAATCAACTTTATAAATTAGATTGGACTCTTAGACCTCATGCCATGTGGAGCAGAGTTTGTTATTCACTTGGATTATTTTAAAATCAATTTTACTAAATCTAATTGGACTCTTAGACCACCTGCCATGTGGAGCAGAGTTTTTTATTCACTTGGATTTTTCTGCTTTCAACTTGCCATGTTAAAATAGTTCAAAACAAATCAATTTTCCCTCACGCAATCTGCAAAATGGAGCTCTGAAGAACCCCAAATTTCTCCCATATGGTTAGGAATCTGAAGAAACAGTTACTAATTTATTAAATTCATACCGTTACCGAAAAGACCCATGTCCCATTTTTTCCAGATTCGCCCTGGTTTGCTTAGAAGCGTCCTTTTAAAATCAGGTGTCAAGACAGTTTACGCTTTCTGGGAATTACGTTTTTTGCAAAATACAATTTCGGATTTCTCCTAAACGGTTGCAAAATCCAGGAAATCATTCATAGTTTACCTAATTTCCCCTGTTCCAAAGAAAACGCAAGTCTTAGATTTTGTTAATTCACCCTATTTTATTTAGAAAATTCGTTTTAAAATTGGGTGTTTATGCTACTGCTTTTTCTAGAAATGTTCCCATGATTTTTGATTTGCACGTTTTGAAGGTTGGGCTTGTGGCTGCATGGATGTCTTCTAGCAAAGGAAAAGAGGAGATCTAACTCTTGCGTTACAGAGGTAAGAATTTTTGCACATGAATTTGCAAGTCTTATAGTAGCTAAATAATTTTTATGATATACTAACAAAACAATTTCTTTTTCTGATCCTCCAGGTCACACAAAGTGCAGAAGGAGAGCATACTTGAGAGATTTATTTTGTTAGCATAGTCAAGATTTTATCAATCGATTCTTCTATAAATTTTGCAAAAATAAAATGAAAAGGCTTGATCTCATACCTTAAATTATTTTTCATGATCTTCGCTTGCACTCCTTGTTCTCAACCATTTGTTTTATTACAAATTTTTCCTACAAAGGGTTAGTACATGGGTGGTTCTTACTGCACCATAAAACATCAAATTTATCCTAAAAAATATAAAAAATTATTTTATTTTTCCTATCTATCTAAAAACTATTTTTTTTTTTAAGTATATTCATGCTTCCAATGAAGCCATTTACGGATTAGAATTTTTGAAATGATCATATCCCAACTTGAAAAATATACCTGTTTGTTTGTAAAGATATGCGAAATCGACTTGACCTTTCTATTTGCCACAAGGATCTCTTGAAGAATGGATGAATATTGTGGCGTAATCGCTTTTTGATACCATCCCTCAATGTAGTCTTTGAGCTGCATTCTAGATCCTTTGTCCATAAATGGTTGGTATCGAATTTTTTATATTTTTATAAAAATGATATGCAACTAAATGATTTATGAATTTGCATGCTTTAATCATGCATCTAGAAAAAAAGAGAAAAAATGAACTCTAGACTGAAAGCTAGTTCCTATGCACACTTCCCCAGCAACAGCGCCAAAATGTTGGGGCAAAGTGATTGCCTGTCATTTAATTTTTCAACCCGGGGGTTTCATAAACTTGTGAAGCATGCATGCACTGTATGTGTTAGAAACTATCTTTCAGTTTAGATCAATCTAACTACAAAATAACAAAAACCAATTCATCTAATCTATGAAATCAAATAATGAAAATGAAATTCAATTAACCTATGAAATCAAAAATACTCCAGCATCCAATGTGTAAGCAACTATTTATACATTAACTTCTAATGTCCTAGAAAAGCAAGTAAAGTGTGCATAAAATAACTCAATAATTGCATGTATTAAATATTCAACCATTCAATCTTGAAATATGATTAAATCAATTTCTTGAAATCATTTTTAGGAATATCAGTTAATGCAATTAAATTAGGATCTTGAAAGAAAATATAAAAGCATGAAAAAATAAAGCTCAATGATTGCATAAGTTTAACATTCAATCACCTAATTTGAAGTCACCTTCTTGGCCTAATCCTTTATTCAATTATACAATGAATTGATGTTTTGATCTAAGAAAGTAAATAATAGAACATGTAAGGGAACTAAATAACTATGAGCCCTCGCCTCAAAATTAATCCAATTAGAAAATACATGAATCTTCCCTATTGAAATGTTTTTAGAAAGAAAAGATTACATAGTTATGCTAAAGCTAATACTAAGAAAGAAAATGAACTTTAATCTATAAAAGCAATTAAATCGCACAATCATTAGATGCCAATTCCAATGGTGTATGAGGATGGCAAGTGAAGAAGCTCCATATGCAAGCAAAAACTAAATATTCAAATCTCCAAGTAGAAGCTCCAAATTCTCTATTAAAAACATGAGCATTTCCCCAACTTTAGACATGACTTCAAAGGAAAGGGCTCTCCTATTTATACAAAAACATAAGAAGCTACCCTATTTAATGAGGATCCACTAAAATCTCATATAGTTACAACCAAATAGCTCATAATGAGACACATATCCCCTAAGTGTCTCATAGAGTTCTAATCCAAATAAGAAATGATGAGACACCTCATAGAGTTACAATCCAACTAGGACACATATCCTTCTTTGACCTTTATCCAAATCTCCTTTGAAGGGAATTCGAATTTGAGCATTGGAGGCCACATCAGGGTGCCTTGGAAGCTTCCAAATGACCTAGACATGTCATGAAACTCAAACCACATATATAGATACATGAAACCATGTTAATTTCCTAGTTTTTAACAATAAATTCACTTTAAACACATAAAATAAATAACTTTGGTAAATAATGATCCTAGCCCATATATTTATGAAAATGGTGGCTAATGAAAGGTTATATGGTTATAGAGTTGCGACATGTGAGTGAAATGGTGGCAATAAAGGTGAAAGTGGATGTCATTTTGAAGACATTTTGGAGGCCCAAGAACAGCCATGGAGTTGATATGTTCAACTTTGATGTAAAGGGGCTCTATTTATTCTCTTTCCAATACCCTTGTTAGTTCCTTAGCCACAACCTCCTCATAACTCATCCATGATGCCAAGGCCATCAGTTGTAAGTCCCCTAGCTTTTTATTGGGGTCCCACACATTCAAATCTCTTAAGGATAAGTTATGTAGGTAGAATTTAGATATCTTGGCCCTATCCTCGAGGGTGATTTGGTGGCAGAGCTAAATGAACTACCTATAGTCCTTGAAAGGCATAGTCCCTCATTGTGCTATGGTTTTTATCTGAAACTACAACCATTGTTCTTTGAGGTATAAGGCATATGATTTTTTTGGCATCTTGCACTAGAGTGCATCCATGGAGAGACGTGCCATAGCTACCAATTGGCTATATTTTTCCTCTACTTTCCTCCTCAACCATCTGTTCTCAGCCTCTAGTTAAGATTTCATCACTCTTTCCCTGTCTCTTATCTCACTCAACTCTTTGCCCATCTCTAGCATCTTTTCTTTCATATGGCTCAAATCCTCTACACTTTTTGATTTAGCAATTTGCATCCAGAGATGTGTCCTTGCTCTCTCTTTTTCAAGCTCAAAGAATAGAGGGATGGGAAATTTTTTTGGTATTACTTTTCCTCCCTCAATGAATTGGTAATAGGAGTTGACATTTGGTTGTGGGATAGGTTCCTGCAACTCTTGGGGCTCTCCCTTTACTATCTGTGGAGTATTTTTCTCCCCCTGTACTTGTGTTTCTACTTCTTTTCCTTCCCTTTGCCCCTATTGTCTTTCCTACTCTTGTTTATGTGTTTCCTATAGTTTTGATAGGGATTCTTGTAGGATTGTTTGTGTTTCTTGTATAAGGCCTTTCCGTTTTTGAAAAGGGGTGAAAGTTTCTTTAATTTTTTTTTTGAGGTTGACCTTGTCACAAGCCTCCTAACATAGGTGACCGGTGACCTTGGGGAATCCTATTTAGATGTTCCCTCTTCACTTCTCATTCCTAGATTGACTAGCTTTTGTTGTTCTCTTGGTGAGTCCTCAATGATTATAGGAGTCTTGGTAGGTGTTTAAGGTCTCCCTTGTTTTATCTTGGTGCTCTTCCTTGTCCTGAATTATAAGGGAGTCTATCTCTTCCTCTTTCCTTTTGATTGTATAGGTGTACTTAGAGCAATCAAGGAAGCAACTACCTCCTTCTCTGTGGGCTCAAGAGACACTCTTGGGGATTCCTCTCCTTCCTTTTATTTCAAGACTTGATCCATCATTTTTTACTTCTTCCCTAATGTCCTTTTCTTCCTTTGTTTCATTTATCTCCATCTCCTCTTCTTCCTCTAGTTCTTCTTCTTCTTCTCCATTCTCCTCTTCTTTAGGCTCTTCTTCCTCTTCTTCAGACTCTTCTTGCTCTTGTTCTTCTAGGTCTTCTTCCTCTTCCTCACCACTAGAAGTAGGGTCTCTTTCATACTCAATGGCTTGAATTACATCTTCTCTATTAATGTCTACAAATGTTGACCACATAATAGGGATTCTTAATTGGCTTACGGAATCTTCTAGTATGAGCTTGATCAGTCCATGATGTGTGAGTTTCTGATTCTTCCCTTCTTATACTTTGGTTCTCATGTCGATCACTTATTGCAATAAAATGTAGTGCACACTAAGTCTTCTATGAGGAGGTATCTCTTCTCCAAATCTTAGCTCATGGACGAGTCTAAACTAGTAACCATAGACTATATTGAGCCTTCCCTCATAAGAAATATACTTCAGAATGTGATAGCTTACTTCATCCCAAGGATATGGAATTCTCTCCCTTCTAATCCCATTTTCATCCTCAATTGGTTCCTCATATGAATCTAAGAAAAATTTCTCCTTGGCAAGAGTGTTGCTAGCTTTATCCTCTTTTCTCCATTGTAACCGTAGAGGAAGTGTAGTAATTATGCTAATGCTTTTAGTGGTAATTGCTACTGACAATCCTATCACTACAGCAATGGCATTGACTCTAGCTTGAGGTATGAGTGACATTGCAAATTCCCTAGCTATATCATCATCATATCCCCTAAGAAGTTTGAAGAATTCCAACCATTTATGCCTTGTAAAGATTTCTACCACACGAGGTTGTTGATGTATTCTAGTTGTTTTGGTGGGCTCCCTTTTGCTGAAGCCCCTTGTCATCTTCTCTCTCTGTCAATCTGATTGTATGAATGTTTGGTGGCTATAGATTAAGATCTTTCCCAGGTGATGAGGGTTTATAGTTTAGGATGGTGATGACTACAATTCTCCCTTTACTCTACACAATCCTCCATACAATTCTACCTATCTTTATGCACATTGTAATTACTAAAAGAAATGACAATTTATTTTCTTTTTCTCTTTGAAAATGAGAGCATAGAGGATATGGCACCTACCTTTCACTACAATGTCTTGGTTGAGGAAAATTCTTGAATTGTTGGGCCCTATGCACCTATTCACATCATTTTTTACAATTCTCACTGTTTCCTGTAGTTTTCCTGTAAGTTCCCCCTGTAGGATGGCCGAGACTAGCCTTCCTCACTCTTTCCTATAGTTTTCCTATGTTTCTTGTAGGTGCTCATTGTAGGATGGAAGAGACTATATTATCCTTCGATGGCTCCTCTAGGTGGTCCCAACTCTCAAAATATCAAAATGAACAATGTCTTGCATGAAAGTTAGGGAATTTTTCTATTTATGGTTGATTTCATTGAGCGACATGTTGGCTGGATGAGTACGTATTTCTCCTTTTGGACTGTTGGTCCCACTATTAGTTATCATGGAACCCTTTCTCATAATCATCACCCACTCTTGTACAACGTAACTCTACCATGTTTCTGATTCATTTTGTTTGATGTGACCTTGCCACGTGTTCAATTGACTAGCACTTTAACTTTTTGTTATCGGGCTGAGGGTGGCCAAGTTAACTGGCCACCTTCAATTATAAAACCAATTTTTTCATGTTCCTATAGTTCTAATCATATTGGTACTTATGAGAGAGTGTGGATGAGGTGGCATACTTATGGTTCCTTTTCTTTGTTGATGCATGATGGACGGTGGCTCTGTTGTATTGCTTATGAGTCAGGTACATCTTCTCTTTTGCTCTCTTTTTGTTGATTTTATTATGCTAATAGGTTGTCTTCTTGTTGTGATATGCAGGTGTTGGCTTCTTCTATTGTTGTTGAGCATTGGAGAGGTGCCACGATACCTGTAGTTGTGCTACTCCTATCCCAATGCATGGGTTCTAAAAATTGAGCATGGAGCCTATTGTTGTTTCAAAATAGGCTGCTGCAAGGTTTCTTGTAGTACTACAGGAAATCTTGTAGCTGCCCTTTTTATTTTTGTGGCCTTTATTTTGCTTGGAGGTTGAATAAATGTTGGAGTGAGTGGAAGGTGTGGCCATGTAGTGGTAGGTGAGGAAGGTCGTTGGTGGTATGACCCTTTGATATTTCTTTGTTTCTTCTCTTTTCTCTTTTTCATTTTGTTTTCTTTTTCTACTTTTATTATTTTATTTTTTCTTCTTCTAAGTAGACTTTTTTTATGGACACAAACGGTGACATGGTCATGAAGGGGTGTTGGTTGAGATGTGATTAAGTTAATGGCCTCCTTTTTACATCCAAAACAGGCCTGCATCATGATTTTTCCATCGGACTCCCATTCCTGTAGATTTTCAGGACTTCCTATAGTACTACAGGAAACTCCTATAGTTTCATGTAGTACTATAGGAAACTCTTGTAGTAACTACTATAAATCTTGTAGAAGTCACATAATTGCTTGAAAATTGTATTTTTCTATGGTTGGAGATGAGTATGGATGAATGAATATAGGGGTCATGTAGGAGATGAAATGAATGAAGAAAAGCATGGGGTTTTCCATGGATTTCTACCCTCTGATCACTGTGTCCATTATCTTCTTGAAAACCTGCAAAACCCAAAATTGTTATGAGTGGGCAGGTTTGACGGCCTTTCCATTATTTTTGTGCTTTTTCTGTTTTTTTTTAAAGACCACCAGGTTGCCTCAAAGGAGGTTTTCATCTTGGTTTCCTGTCGTAAGCGCCTTAAAGGAAGTTTTCACCGAGGGGTCTTCTATTTTTCTCTTTTTCCTTTTTTTTTAACTCTTGGGTTGCCTCAAGGAGGTTTTCAACCCAAGAGTGGGCCTCAAGTGCCTCATGGAGGTTTTCACCTGGGTCTCTTATTGTATTTTTTTTTCAAAGATTCAATAGTCTTTAAGAACTTGGTGAGACGGATGCCTAGACTCCTTCAATCATCATTACTGCCTTACTGATACTACAAATGAACTCCTTCTTTGACAAAGCTTTTTTTTATAATTTTAATCTATACCCATTGACAAGCAAGGGGATACCTTCTTCATCAATGGTTCTTATCTGAACAACCCCATTTTCATGGCACCTTTCTATCACATATGGGCCCAACCATCTAGTCATCAGCTTGCCTTTGAAATCCTTGAACCTAGCGTCATATAGCAGAGCCAAATCGCCTTCTTGAAAAAGTTTGTCTTTGATATTCTTGTCATGGCAGGCATTTCTTTGTACCTCAGTCACCTCTGTGTGTAGGAGGGCCTACATCCTGAATTCATATAACCCATTGAGCTGGAGAAGTCACTCTTTTTTTTCCCTTGTAACATCTAGATCCAACTATGATGACACCCTTAAAGTGTTGTAATCAAACTCAATGGAGATGGGAGCCTTCTTCCCATAGACCAAATAATAAGGGGTGAAGCCAGTGGTTGTATTACAAGTTGTATTGTAGGCCCAAGTGGCCTCCACTAATTTGTTAGACTGATCCTTCCTACTGCTACTCACCATTTTTGTCATAATGCTTTCCAATGCTCTGTTGATGACTTCTACTTGTCCATTGGCCTAAGGGTGGTAAGGTGTGGACTTCCTATGCTTAATCTTATGTTGGCTTAATAGATTCTCAATAATGTGTGAGGTGAATTGAGTGCCCTGATTAGTGACTAGGTCTGTAGGGTATCCAAACTTGTAAAACACATTCTCCATCAAGAACTCAACCACTTTCTCTTCTATGGCTACCTTTACAACTTTGGTTTCAACCTACTTTGTTAAGTAGTCAGTGCACACAATGATGTACATTTTCTATCCTAATGGAGGATCAATGGGCCCAATTAAATCCATGCCCCACTTGTCAAAGGGCTCAAAATTCACTTGAGGTTGCAAAGGAATTTCATCCATGGGAATAAGTTTCCCCATTCTTTGGCACTGATCACACTGGCATGTATACCTTCTTACCTCTTAGTGCAGATTGCGCCTGTAATAACTAACTTGTAGAACCTTGAAGGTTGTAGTTTTGGCTGCAAAGTGACCTCCATAAGGCCCATCATGGCAGTCCATAAAGATGTCAAAAACTTCCTCCTCCCTGACACATCTTCTCAAAATTTGATCTGGGCTCAACTTGAAGGGATTGCTCACAATCCAAGTGAATGGGGCCCTTTTCCTTATAATTATGCTCTTTTCCTTGGAGGAAAAATTTGGAGGGAGATGTGCAGCTACTAAGTAGTTGTCTATGTCAAAAAACCACTGAGAGAAAACTGAAATGGAAAATAAATTCTCATCTGGTAGTTGGTCATCGACCATTCCTTCCTCACCTGCAGGCAAATCCAATTTGGACATAAAATTTACAACTACATTTTCTCTTCCAGGCTTATCAATAATAGTTATATCAAACTGTTGTATTAAAAGTAACCATATAATAATTCTAGCATTCACATCAGGTTTTTTCATCAAATATTTAATGGCGGCATGGTTGGTATGTACAAAGGTCTGGTAACCAGTAATGTAATGTCTAAACTTATTCAAGGAACAGACAATAGCTAGGAGCTCCTTTTCAGTCATAGTGTAGTTGAACTCAACTTTAGACATATTTTTGTTGATGAAGTAAATGGCATAAGGTAGCTTGTCATCTAACTGGCCTAGAGCTACACCTATATCTTTTTCAAAGGCATCAACATGTATGTCGAAAGGAAGAGCCCAATTTGGGCCTCAGAGTATAGGTGTAGTAGTCAACTTTTCCTTTAGGGTTTCTAGGGCCTCTTGGCAGCTTTCTAACCATACAAATTCGGATTCCTTAGCCAATAATCCAAAAAAAGATGAGGCTACCTTGCTGAAGTCTTTTATGAATCTCCTATAGTATCCAACTAATCCTAAGGAACTTTTGACATCCCTCTAATTCTAAGGAGTAGGGACCCGCTTTATGATAGTTATCTTATTTGGGTCTACTTTCAGTCCTTCTTGGGATATTGAGTGACCTAGAACAATCCTTGTAGTCATCAAGAACTCACAATCATCAAGACTAGGGGATAAGTTCATTTCAAGTCATTTTTTTAATACCTTTCCCAAGTTAGAGAAAGCCTCCAGGAAATCACACCCATAGGGGGTGAAATCATCCATATAAATTTCCACATAGTCATGGACTAGCTCTATAAATATGCTTAAGACTACCCTCTTGAAAGTGGTAGGGGCATTGCATAACCTAAAAGGAAGGACCCTGTAAACAAATGTACTCCATGGATAGGTGAAAGTGGTTTTATCCTGGTCCTCTGGGGTGATATGGATCTGATTGTAACCACTAAACCCATCTAGGAAAGAGAAGAACTTATTTCCTACTAGACCATCTAATACTTGGTCAATGAAAGGTAAAGGGAAATGGTCCTCTCTTGTGGCTTTGTTTAGCTCCCTGTAATCCACATAGATCCTCAACTTCCCATTTTTCTTTGGAACTAGAACCAGAGGAGACACCCACTCACTATCGAAGGGTGGGTAAATAAACCTTGCATGAAATAACTTTTGCAGTTCTTCTTTGACTATATCCTTGAGGATTGGGTTCATTTTCCTTTTATGTTGGCGCACTGGCTTGCAACCTTCCTTGATGTAAATGTGGTGAGTACACATTGAAGGGTGCACTCCCTTCATTTCCTTGTAACTCTAGGCAAAGGCATCCAGATGCTTCCTTACCATGTCACATAATTCCTCTTCCTGGTGTACAGAGAGAGAGAGGGGTTGATTTTCAATATTCTTTCTGGGCCAGATTCTATCATCTTAACATTACTAGGGCTGGATTCGTCTAGGCACAGATCAATCCAAGGGTTATCTTTAGCTTTCTTCATTAACTCCTCAAGGGACATGGTATTTGGGGGATGATTCTAGAGGATTTTCTCCAACAGGTCATCTTCATCAGGTTTCTCCCCTCCTATAGTAGCATATAGGTTACAGATTGAGGAAGAGTAGACTTCATCTTATTCCTCCTCTTCTAACCATAAATGCAAGTCATGCTCCATAGATGGTTAAGAAGGAGGGAACAAGAACAATTGTTTGGACAAATGCCCATTTTTAATGGTCATATTCTCAACCCTGCAACTTATGTAAGCATTGACAATGGCTAACCATGGCCTCCCAAGGATGAGAGGATAACCATTGAATTTGGTCTTAGGTTGGATAAATAAGAAGTCAATAGGGTATTCCCAAGAATCAATGGAGACCATCATATCGTCAACAACCCCCTGAGGAGCTACTATGGACTTATCCGCAAGATGCAAGACTATTTTGTTATTTTTTAATGATCCCTAGAGATTTAGTTTAAGCATAGTATCCTTAGTCATTACATTGATGGCAACCCCAAGATAGATCAAGGTATGGTGGAAAATGATGCCATCAATGTGTACATCTACTATAAGACTTCTACACTCTAGATACTTTGGGAAAATCACCTGCCCCAACATTAAGTTAGACTGTTGTCCAATGAAATTAATGGTGGGGGTGTCTTTCTTTCACCTTCCTAGATGTTTGAAACACTTCTCCTTGATTAACGTTTTGTATACGGGGACATCCTTGATAGTTTGGAGAAGCTGGCTTTTAACACACAAGTTTTTCAATTCACCCAAAAGTTCAGCCTCTTCTAGGGTGTGCTAGACAAGATCGGTTAATATGTTAGGAAAAGGAGGTGGATTTTGTTTAGGGACACTTTCCTCCTTTTCCTCTTCACAGTCCTCCTGTGGAGGGGGGGGTTGATTATCCAAAAGCACTCTTCTAGACTTCAGGTTAATTTCTTGAATTTCCACAACATAGGCAGGGTAGGATGCTTCTCCACTATAGACTTGTTGTGCCTATCTGTTGTTCAGGTTCAAATTTGGTTGAGCAGGCATCTGAGGTTGCTTAGGTGGAGAAGGGTGTAGGAGCTATAATTGAGATGGAGGTGGAGGCCGTAAAGCTAGACCTTGGTTGTATGAGGGCCTCCACCCTTGGGATGGTGCATTCCATTGAGGTTGTGGAGGATAATATGGATTAAATGGTTGGTTGGCAAGTTCGGAATGATATTGAGGTGTAAAATACTAGGGAGAAGGTGTGGACCATGAAGGATGAGCAGGAAGGCACCAAGGGGGAATGGATGTATTCTGATTAGGGTTGTCATATGAATATGATTCCACTTGCATGCCTTGTTGGTATGGTCAATGTCCTTGAGGCCTCCTTTGGTTGATGTAGCAAATTTGTTCAGTTAACCCTTCAGTTCCCCGATACATAGATTTTAATGCAGACAGAGAAGGGAACTTTTCTATGGAGTGGTTTTCCTAACGGACTGAGCATATTTCTATAAGATTTAATGCACATTCATTCTTATGTTTCCTCCTCATGCATCTAGGGAAGAAAATAGATAAGGCTCTCTCTGCTTCCTCCTACTTCCTCTTGATCTGCATGGTGTCCATTTGCGGAGCAAGGGTATGCAACATTTGACTCTTAAAGTCTTCCAACATGTTCCCAATTTCACTTTTTATGGATGTGTTGAAGGAGGATGAATTGGCCAAAGCTTGGCTAGCCCTACCCTAATTTCTAGCTGCATTAGAATGATTTTTGAAAATTGTCTTGATATCATCATAGGGTAACTAATATATGTCCCCTCTTGACAATAGGTTTAGGGTTTATAGGAGATATTACCTGATCCCTCTAAGAAGGACTAGCTTAAGAGATTCAGGATGAAGGGTGCATTTGGCCCTTTTGTAGCTAAGTTGGAATCTTTCCTCATAATCTTCTAAAGATTCATCATGTCCCAAGGTCATTCTAAAAATTTCGTCTTTGGTATATTTGGACCTATAATAGTCCCTATACTTATTATTGAAGGCTTGTTGCATTTGAGACCAGGTGGTGATACTGTCCCTAAGTAAACCCATGAACCAGTGCAAGGTTGCATCTTTGAGAGTGGATGGGAACAATTTCAACTTCTGGTCATCATAGGTGTAATCATAAGTTCTACATATGACAACAAACTTGAACAAAAAGGTATCCAGGTCTTCTAAGGTGAAGTCATGGAAGTGAGGAAGAGAAGAGGGGCTTATGTTTTTCATCCTAGCATCCCCATTAGTTTCTCTGATGGGAAAAACACCCTCAGCTCTATTCTCAGCTCCTTCTCTGAATCCAATCTAAATTCTATTTTCATCCATGGTGTAAGTTGGTGGAATGGTCTCTTCTTCTTCCCCGATAGGCTCTTCAAAAATATTTCGTTTTTCGACTAATGGGTACTCTAGCTCATAGCCATCGAAGAAGAGGGAATGTTGGTTGTCTGATGCAGCGAGGGCATTTGTAAAAAAATTCCCTAAGTCGTATCTACTCCTACGAGGCATGAAAGGAGTTTGGATTTTTATTTTTAAGGTTTTTATTTAGAACTAATTCTAGAATGGAAAGAAATAAAATCCAAATTGCAACTACTTGTTGAATGGAACTAATTACAGAATTGGAAATAAAGCAAACAATTGCAACTATTTGTTGAAGGGAACTATTTGTAGAATTAGAAAGAAAGAAGGAAAGAAAGAAGGCAAAATCACATCTACTTAGACACCTCCTGGAAATGGTTCCAAAAAGTGATGAGAGCCAGTATTGTAGCAAGAATGCTGCAACTCCCGGGGCTACCAAATTTACTTCATTATCCTGAGGTTCGTACAAACTTGGAGGTGACAATGTTGTATACACATTAGATGAAATGGTATACTCTTGTCACTTTTCAACTCCGGTGATAGACTGCTAGGGTTTCTCAAACCAGTCTTCTATTGACTAGAAGAAGTATAACTACCAAATGGAGAAGGGAAAATTATCCTAGATGAAAGAAAAGGAATGTTGCACACTTTAAGGAATGAAAGTATGAATTAGAAGATGTTGTAAAGTGACATGAAATCATCTAGCTACACGCTTACACATTTTCTTGCAAAATAAATCTAGCTTAACCTTGTTTATAATATGTGATGATCTAAACTAACTAAGCATTGAATCTGATCTAGGAAGTATTATGAATGTTGCATGCATGTGCTAATTTAGGAATGGTAGAAAATCCATGTTTTGATGCTTGAATTTTATGAATGAAAATGCTAATTTTCACTTATTCATTCGGAGGGGATACATGTATAGAGGGAAAGGCATGGACTAGTATCAAGGGTATGGAAGCTAAGTGGAGGCCTAATCTAAGCTCAGATGACATTGTTTTTCTGATTTCAGGATTAAAACAAGCTGCTACAGGGTTTCCCGTAGTACTACTACATGATGTCCTAGTTCTACTACAGGATGCCCTGTTTCACTATAGGAAACATGTCGAAAGCTTAGGAGATGTTAGGAAAGGTAGAATGAAGTGTGGGAAAGGTATCTGATGGAGAAATAAGGCATGGAGGAGATGAACACTATCTAAGGCTCATTTAGATGCTTCAAGATGGTTGGATTTTCTCAATGGAAATGAGAATTTTGGTTACAAAACAAGAATTCAGATTTAGGGTTTAGTGGACTTTGGTAGCATGGGTGGATAGGACTTGGATGATGCAAATGAGATTAGGTCACCCTACAAATTAGAAGCTCCTGCAACAACATACACTCTTGTCTTCATATATGCACCAATTCATCTATACATGGAAAAGATTTATTGAATGGAAGAAAAACATAGTTATTATTAGTTAATGTCTAAGTTTATGAATGGAAGTTCTTTGAAACCATAGAAAAACTTAAGAGATCAAAATGACAATTGCACATAATCATAAGAAACTCAAAGACAATGACCTATTAATCAAGAAACCCTAGATCATGCAGTAAATCAAGAAATATATTTTTTTGGGTTGTGTGAATGGAACCCTCAAGTCATGATCCCATGAGGGAGATGAGGTGAAAACCACTCCCACAAGCTTTTCTAAAGTGTTTAGTGCCACTATGATACCATTGATCTAGTTATCCACAAATGGAAGCAAACTAATTAATCACCCAAATATTTGCAAATTAACAAAACCAAAATCACTTCAGCAGCTAACTATGAATGTAAGCTAAGCATACGTGTACAAAAAGAGGAACCTCTACTACTAGGGTTGGGTCGTAATGCAAGAGCTTCAGCCCTCTAAGTCAACTTAGTGCTAGATCAAGGGAATGTTTCTCATTTTTGTTAAAATATCAGAAATACATAAGAGTCATTAATCACAATTTCTTAGCTTGAAAATGCCTCTTGGCTACAACAAAAAAATTCAGATCCTAATGAGGCTCTAGGCCTTATTTTTTATACAATTGAAGTTACGAACAAATCCCTTAAATTTAGGGGGGCTTGGCTCCAAACTCGAGATCAACTGGTCTTCAACGATCATTTGATTGGCTGCCAATGACCTTAATGGCTTGACTAATTGCAACTCTGAGCTGATGAGATCTAGTGGAGGAATCTTTGAATGAGTGAGGAGTTAAGGAGGGAGATACAATATCCTAAAATCCCTCTTTCTTGTCTACTTCAAATTCCCGCACGTTAATTAACCAAAATTTTCTCCAAAACCTGCAATCAATGCACATTAGACCACAAGACATGACATCTCATATTTACTCTTCTCATTAAGCAAAATATAAAAAAACATGTAAAGAAATGTGAGAAAAGTTTATTTCAATAAATGGAGAGTGGCATTAAATTCCATATAATTTACCCATTGATGAGCTTCAACATTGAGTTTATATGAATTCAAGTCAATTTAACTAGCTCTAACTGATGGAGGAACTAGTGATAGGTAATAGAGTGGAAGTTGGACTTGTACCACATCTAGTGATCAATCAGATAACTAATAATTCACTCATAAATAACTCATGCATGTCAGTTATGAAATAGACCTAGTTGAGATTGGAGTTTAAGGACAATGTACTATCAGTTTTATAATCATCAAAATTGTACAAGTGGTCCATGCAATCAGAGGAAGGTCCCTAATGTATTGCACAGTATGGATTGGGAATTTCCCTAATTAATAGGGCCTAATTACTCAAGGAAACAATGCAAGGAAATAGTGATCCTGGAGGGCATAAAATTGGTTAAGTATTGAATCAAGCTTGTCTAGGAATTAGTGAGATAGATAGAGATAGTACAAGGGTTTCTCTAGAGTGATAAGAGAATTGTAATATTCTCATATTTTATGCCTTATGAAATATAAAGTTAGTAGGGATTTTAGCTGAGGATTTCCCAAATAAATTGTTGTGTTGTGCAATTGAAATTATTCCTCTTTCTTTTTTGTGATTTCGCAATCTTAATTGGTTTCCACGATTGGCAAAGTGGATTCAAGTATATTGTTTTAGCATATTACGATTATCAATTTGAATCTACATGGTATCAGAGAAAGAATGACTATAGAAGAGAAGAATACAAGTTTGTTCTGAGAAGGTGAATTGAATTTGCAGATCTACTCTTCAGGACTAGCAACAAGATTAGGATGTCTTTCTATGGATTGAGACTCAAATATGCCCTTGAGGGTAGTTTGAATTACATAGCCTAGAAGGACATGATGGAAGCAGTGTTGGAAGACAACGTGATTAAGGATTTCATAGATAGTGATAATCCTAAGCCTGCAGAATCATATTCTCAAGATCTGGTGGCATGGAAGAATAATGTAGAAAAGGAAAGAAGGATTCTATTGGAAGGAGTTAGATATCATATTGTCTTGAACCTCCATGGAAGGGAAACTCCATATGCTATGTGGAAGGCCTTAATATATTAGTTTCAGAATAATAGTGACCATAGGAAGCTGGCACTGAAGGACAAGCTCAGGAAAATCAAGATGGATATGGGAGACACAATACCGAAATACTTGACAAAGTTCACCCAATGTCGGGATGAGCTTGGAAGTGTTGGTGTTATAGTTTTTAAGGATGATATGGTGAGGCTATCACTTCTAGGTCTTCCCAAGATTTGGCACAGCTACCAGAACTCAGTAAATGGGAGGAAGAAGCTACCAGAGTGGGAGAATTTGTTGTTCGACTTGGTACAAGAAGAGATTCAGCAGAACACCAGAGATGGATCCTCGTCAAAGAATAATGATGAGGACAATTGTGCCTTAAATGGAAATGAGAATAAATGGAAAGTGAAGGCATCCCATTCCAAATCATATCCTAGTCAGGCAGGCAAGAAGAGGGACTTGTCGAAGATTAAATGTTTTCATTGTTATGAGCTAGGACATTATGCCACAAAGACTCTACACAGGAAGGCTGAAAGTAAGCCCTCAAAAGGAGTGGCAGGTGAAGCTCTTACTTCCAAAATAGAGCTGGATTTCACTCTCATCACATGCATGGTGTCATCAGTAGTGGGTTTTGTGTGGTACCTAGATAGTGGACCCTCATTCCATATGAACGATAATAAATAATTCTTCAGTGACATGGAGGAGAAGGACCTCCAGATGAACATCGAGATGGGAGATGATGGGAGGTATAACACGACCAACATTGGTACTATTACTTTTCATAGGGATTCTAGTCGTCCTCTCACATTAAAAGATGTGATGTATGTTTCAGGTTTGAAGAAGAATTTAGTTTTAGTTTCTATGTTGGAATACCATGGCTACGATGTGATATTTAGGAAAGGAAAGGCGTTCCTTCATCACATAGCCACATGACAGGTGAAGAAGATTGGGATTTAGGTAAAGAACCTCTAAAAATTGGGTGTAGAAGATTGTGCTACCTTGAGAACAAAGGAAGAGAAGGTGTAGATCTCAGACATTAGTGAGTTATGGCATAGAAGATTTGGCCATCTACACCATGGTGCTTTGAAGATCATGCACATATTTCTACAACACTTCCCAGGGGTGAACTTGAGATATGTGATACATTCAAATGATGTACATTATAGAATTACACCAAAGCCACCTTTCATGATAAGGACAGTCGAGCACAAGTGATCCTTGAAAGAGTTCACTGAAATGTGTGTGGACCATTCTCGACAACCTCCACGGCAAAACACATGTATTATGTGATTTTTGCAGATGATATTTCACAGAAGTGTTTCATATTCTTCATGTAGAAGAAAGATTAGACGTTCTCAAAATTTTGTGAGTTCAAATCACTTGTTGAGGAAGACACAGGAATGAAGTTGAAGGGTCCCATGAGGGACAACGATGGAGAATATGTGTTGAATGAATTCAAGAACTCATGTGCTTTAGAAGGAATTTGACGGGAATTGATAGCACCTCATAACCCACAATAAAATGGGGTTACAAAAAGAAAGAAGGAAAAAAATTTGGGGGAGCAACACGATTGATGTTGCATATTAAGGGCCTACTATTGCACTTGTGGGATGAATCATGTAACACAATAGTGTTTGTGCAGGACTAAATTCCTCATCAGATTCTCGAGATGAGTACACTAGGGGAATTTGTTTTGGCTAAGAAGCTCGATGTGGTGCACTTTATAATTTTTGGTTCATCAGTTTACTTTCATGTAACCAAAGATGAACAGAAAAGTATAGAAACAAAAACTGAGTTGGGCATATTTGCAGGGTAAACTGATACACCTCATAACTATCAGATGTACCTTCCATCTCACAAGATAACAGTTGTTTGTAGATATGTGAAATTCGATGAAGAGAAGGCCATGTGAATTTCCCTTGATAGAGAGATTCAGTTTCATCCAGTTGAGGAGCTCTTAACCTCAAAAGAAGAACCTCAAGATGTGGAGCAAACACAGGAAAAGGAGCAGAGAGTGGAAGCACCGACTCATGCAGATACATCCAAAGATGCAAGGAAGTGTACTAGAGAGGCTGACAAATTGATGCATGAAGCTAGATAGAATGTCAGAGCACCCACATCACAGAATAGGCAGAGGAGACCCCATAGTAGTACACTAGCTACATGGCTCTTACGATTGAGAGTGTAGAGAATGAGCCATCCCCATTCAAGGAAGAAGTGCAAAAACTAGTATGGGTTGATGCCATGTGATGGGCCTCTAAATTAGACATAAATTAAGGCCCGTGCCTATGAATTAAACATAAATTAATGCCCATATGACTATCCTTAAGCACATTAAACCTCTCTTTTTGCATTAGATAATGTATTTTTTACTTTAATATATTCATTATGAAGGTTTATGAATAATTTCATATTTGTGCCTAATATTATTTTTTTTTTTGGAATATTATGAGAATATTGGGAAGATTATGAAGATTTGGTGGAGGAGATAATTTAGGGACTTATTACAGGAGGATCAATATTAAATAATAAATCAACAAGATATTAAGGAATTATGGCACATATTGTGGAACTCCAATGATTGAGAAAATCTAGGAATGTGTTCCCTGCCATTTAATGCAGACTCCTAGTATTGGGAACCAAATCCACTAATCAAGGGATTTTTGTGCGGAAATCTTCCTCCTTTCATGGGGAATGGTTTCTAATAATTTTTTATAAGTACAAAGTCTAATTTTCCTCTAGGAAGGGATTTTGATTAGTCTTATTGTGGAGAGAACCCGTATTTTTTCAGCTCCACTGTATTTTCTTGCAGGGATGTAATTGTATTAATGAAAATAATTAATATTGGTATCATGTTTAGCTTCTAAATATTGTTCTCCTCCATAGGTCTCTGAGTTTCCTTGGGATTGGCCATCCCAGGAGCCTCAAAGCCCTTTTTGTATCATTTTATTTCCTTCTTTTCACTTCTTATTCACATGCATCTCTTATTTTTGTTTCTTTCTATTTCTGCATTTAGTATTAATGATTTCTTTTTGTAGGATTGGGTTAAATGGTTGATTTAAGTTATCTTGAAGGATCAAAAGAATCATTTCATCCTTGGAAAATATTTATAAGGTCATATAAATCATTGAGCTTCTTGGATTCGTCCTCTTATTCCCAAATCTAGATTTCTGGAACTCCTTTGTAGCAAAGAATAGTAAATTTCTGCTATTTTTTAGAGCACGTTAACGAGCTTCAATCAAGTTGGTTCCACTTGCATTAGATCAAAAAAAGATTCTATTTAATAAAAAAAATTACCCCATTGCATTTTCACTTGATCAGGTTAGGCATTTTACAGATTTACTAGCTCACTAGTTCTCGAATTTCTGGATTTTAGATTAGTAATTTTCTGTTATTTAATAAATATTTCCCATGTATAGATGAATTTGTGGATAGATGTAGACAACAATGTGTGTTGTTTCAGGATATTCTACATTTCAGGGAGACCTCATATCATTCGCCTCATCCAATCCTTATCCACCCATGTCTCCAAAATCCACTAAAGTCTCAATCTGAATTCTTGTTTTATAAGCAAAAATTGCCATTTCCATTGAGAAACGCTCTCCATATTGAAGCCCTTGCTTGAGTTCTAGGTAGTTTCCACCAATTCCATGACTTATTATTCCATTATCCACCTTTCCCAAGCTCCATTACACCTTCTAGGCCACGTCCTAATCTTTTAGCGTATTTTTTGTAATAAAATAGGGGATCCTATAGACATCCTGTAGACATCCTTTAGGAAATCTTGTAGCAGCCTGTTTTGAGCCCGAATTAAGAAAAAGCATCCTTTAAGCTAGGATTAGGCCTCTAATTTACCTCCAAGCCATCAGGACCATTTTACCCATCTTCCTCCACACCTGTCTCCCCTGCCAAAGAACAAGAAAAAATTAGCATTTGCATTTATAAAATGAAAAGATAAAGAAAAATATTTCTTTTTATTTCTTAATTAGCACATGCATGCAATAGTCAATACTCCCTAGATCAGATTACATGCTTAGTTAGTTTAAATCATCACATGTGATAAGTAGGGTTAAGTTAGGTTTCTTTTACATTTAGTTCATTATCTTTATGCAATTAGAATATGTTTCTTTCCTTGTAATGTATTTCATGCAATAGGTTAGTGTTCCCATTTCAAGCAATTCATTTTCTAAAATTATTTTAGGATTTGATTTTGGTACATGTACTCCATTACATCATGATAGCAAAGGAAGCACACATTGTATGTTGCACATATAATGCTGATACCTATTACATTTGTATGAACCCCGGGTTCATAATTAAAGTCAGTAGCCTTGGGAGTTTTAGCATTCTTGTTGCAATACCGAGGCTCATCATTTTTGGGTGCTGTTACTAGGGAGGTGTCAAAGTATGCATTGTTTTCTTCCCTAGTTGATACATTTCTTTTAACTTTTTGCAAAAACAAAAAAAAATGCATTAGGTATTTTCATTTCAAAAATTGAAAAGTGCATTGCATTATTGTTTTCATTCAATCACAAAATCAAAAAAATTCTCCAAGACCAACCCACCCCTCTCATTTGATCACGTGGTGCAGTAAGAGCCACATCACCATTCACTTTTGTAGGTAGAAGAAGAATAGATGGAAACGAATGTAGAATAAATGGATGGAGATGATGACAATGAGGAATATCCTCTTGGATTTCTCATTCAAGATATTGATATTAATGTGCACATGAAGAACATCCCTCCATATTTTCTTCCAAAATTTCATGGTCTAAGGTTAGAGGATCTGGAAACCTTTCTCTTTAAATTTGAAATTATTTGTAGATCTTATGATTACTTATTAAAAACTCAAAATTTGAGATTGTTTCTGAAAACATTGAAGGATAGATCTCTTAAACGGTTCATGAGTTTAGGGACTAATTTAATAAGATCATGGAATGATATGAAACAAATATTTTTAGAAAAATATAAAGATCATGATCTTAAAGAAGAAATATTTAGAATGAATCAAAATGAAGATGAGAGTCTAGAAGATATAATAGAGAGGTTCATGTATAATGTTAAGAGGTAAAAAATACATCATTTAGGATCCAACACACTAAAAACCCTCTTCATTAGAATAATTAGGGATGAATGGATTAATCTCCTTGATCGCATGAGTAGAGGTGATGTATACCAATTATCATTTGAAGAAATTGGTGAAACATGCAAAAACATATCAAGAGGAAGGGGAAGAGTAGATAAATCAACATCAAGATCGGTAAGTCAAGTTAAACTTGGAAATTTTTTTGAGGATTTTAAAATATAAATTCTTAGCAATCTAACCAAACAAGTAGAAATGTTAAGAATGCAAGGTGAAGAAAAATAAGATGTTGATATTTGTGTTATCCATGCATAATCACATGATGTTAAACATTGTCCATCATTACCAAGGTTGAAGGAAGTTTACCAAGAGGACAATGGAGCAAGCCAATCACCAAGGCAACTATGTTATGTAGCTCAAAGACGACCATGGCAGCTGTGGTAAAGTAAAATTATAAGTGTAGACATGAATGAATTCCTCTAGCCCGATAATGGGTCTAGCCACAATAGATACATTCTATGGAAGATTTCCTTAGGTTAAAATCAATCAAGAGGGCCTACCTCTTGGTCAGTTATCCTGCTTGATCATGTCCTTGCTTACTCACTCCAGCAATCTCTCGCTTCCTTCTTCAAGATCCTGAAACAAGTAAACAACAACAACACACGAACATAATAATAGACAAATTTCAATTCAACTGACTTAACGAGTCAAGAAGCATTGAGACATGGATATCTAATATTACAAAACATGTAGGAAATAAATCGATAGTTGCATATATTAATATCAAAGAGAGATTACAACCATTCGTCTTGACGTTGTGGCCTTCCTCTGACAAGACTAGGTTCCCACACAATTCTGCCAGCATTCAACGATGGCTTCAAACAACAATAGTTTAAAGGCTCTTCCCTTTAGGCTTCACTCGAAACCAAATACACTTCTCCCTCACACAAATAGATAGATATAACTAGAAATGGCTTTCCTGTCTGCTCCAAAATAGTATCAACACTCAAGAATAAGTCTTCCAAAACTATCAACTGTGACTATCATACTCACACTAGTTTGTGCTTGGGAAGAAGGGAGGTTTATATAGGAAATATGGATGGGATATGGATCCTCTTCTCATGGGAGAAGGACTTATGCTTTGAGGTAGTTTGATCATTATAGGGGAAAGGATCCCAAACTGTCATCCTTGACCCCATTCGGCCAAACCGTTTACCATAATTATGTTACGGAGCTTCTAGAGATAGAACTTCGGCTCTAATTTAATAACCTTTCCATAATAGGACTGATGCGACTAAAACACAACTCAATTTCTCTAGTCGATGCGAGGAGTAGTATTAATATCTACACATCGGAGTGGGGGAGACAAAGGCCATTAGCATCGGTCTTGTAAATTGGGAAAAACATAAGTTTCAGGGGAAATGGTGCAAATAGTAAATGATCTGCTCATGAAGAGGGACACAATGGGAGTTTCTTCATGAAGGAAAAGCATGCGGGGTTCACCATAGAGGTCGTCTAGGATCAAGGAGTGGGGAGTATAGGGACAGTGACAAAATACTGTGTAACAAATGCATCCTAAAGCGTGAAGGTCAAGTTGGAGTGAGGGATGAAATGCTTTATAAATCAGCGCAGGGAACTGGTCTACTGTTGGAAGATCTACAAGCAAGTAAAGATACATATACATAAAATGAGATCTATATCAAATGATACATGAATTGTGGGATGGATGCAACCATCTAGAGAATGATCATGTAAATGGATCCAGGTATGGGCGCAACCATCCGTCAAAGAGGATCATAATGAAACCAAGGTATGGTTGCAAGCATCCAATAATGAGAAGGATCACATATGATAAATTATGGTCTGGTCGCAGCCAACCATCTGATAGAGACATCCATATCATCATAAATCATGTCACACCATTTTGCAACCTGGACTGGTGTGATCTGAGTCTAGGGTCTTGTGCTCCAACACGACCTGATAAAAGTATAGCTCCTAGCATGCGAATAGATGTGTTGACGTCAAACATTCTAGAAAGTAGCTTGATTACTAGTCAATGATGTAAATTGTTAACAAGCACAAGAGAAACCACCAATAATGACAATGTTCCTCAAGGTACTATCAGCATAATTCACAGAATGTGAATACAGGAAATGAAGTTGAACACCCATGAAATCACTTGATCGATGACCAATGATTGTGAACTTGACATCGAGTGCGAAGAACTTGCCATTAGGGCATACAAGCTCTAAGGTACCGGAAGGGAATCTCTCGGTCAACTTCCCAGATAATGAGTTGAAGTTGACAGAAAGCGACTGTGCTAAAGGAGGGCCATAATGAATCCCACATCATCAGCATGAGATGAGAGGATGCAAAATTATTTTGGATGATACAGAGAATCAGAGGTAAGTGTAACTGCATAAGGACAACCCTTGAACATATCGGTGACACAACTGGAAGTTTGGTAGCTTTTGGATCCATAGGATCGGTGGTCATGATGATGTGGGAGAGATCAAATGGAAGGAAAAAATGAATGTCCCAAACCTAGGAAGGTCAACGACTCAAAGGAGGATGTCCCAACCTGACACAAAGCGAAGAGTGTCATGTTCAAGAGTGAGCTACCAAAACAACTAATAGATTTCCAAATTTTCCTCCACCATTTCTAGTGAGTATCCCAATTATTTTTTAATCACAAGCTTGAAGGGAATAGCATATGCTTGCATTATAAGTTCATCCTTCGGACGAATCCAACCTAGTAAGTTTAGCGAACCCTAGGAAGAAGAAGCTCATGCTCGTCATGGTGACGAATTCGATTCTATTTAATAGTTTAACGATTCTGACAAAGGCGTAACTCTGTATCTTTTTCATGTTTAGAGAGTTTGAAAAAGACACGTAAAAGAAAACTCCACGTGATCCATTTTCATACATTTGTCTCTCGAGACCAAAAAGGTAGAAAAAATACTTAAGAGAACCGCTTGACCATTTTAGTTAAGGAGTACCTTTTTCATAAATAGTGCCTCCCAGCCCAAAACGGGGGTAAACTTATATTGGGTGCACGATGTTTCACATCCGTTAACGATTTCGAAATGATGAGGGCTCAATTATATTTTCGCTTTTAAAGGGTCGAAAAAGAGCTAAAAGCGGACCCCCCATTTTTTATTCCCTTTAATGAGTCAAAAAGGGAAAAAATACTTGGAAATATTTTCATCTGAGTTTAATGAGTCAAGGGAAGAGCTGAAACGTGACTCATCATCATCATCGAACATCCATCACCATTTGCTACACAAGTAAGGAAAAGTGTATTATCGCGTCCTTGAGGCAAAATAGGTCAAAAATATTTACAAAAACTGATATTTTCATGAAACAATGAATAAAAAGAGAAAAAGTAAATGTATTTTTACCATTTACCATTTTACCTTTGTAGTGAAAACTTTTTACCCACTTTTGTCATAGTTGTTCTGGAGCAGATTGCGAGAGATTCGGGAGGTCAATCGACGAGACATTAGTTCCAGGTAACAGTTGAAGCCCTGAGCTCCATTTATTGCTATTTATTTCTATTTTTAGCCATTTTTTTGCATTTTTAGGGAGGTTTTTGAAAAAAAAAAATCACCCTTGGTCGGTGCGATTTCTGGGCACAAGATCACGCCGGCCGAGGTGATTTGCACAACCATCAACGCTGATCGGTGCAAATATTTCTAAAACAGGTGCCTCGGTGCCGTGGATAGGGAAAAACCCTATTTTCTCAAAAACTAATTGTTTAAACTTGAATTTTATGTGCCAAGGATGATTATTGACTCAAATTAATGGCTTTTGAAGGAGAGAAATCACCGAAAATGGTGGATTGGGAGGAAAGGGAACATGAAGATGTTTACACCTAGGCAATGAATGATCCAAATTGCCTAGAGGCTTTGAGGGCTTGCGGGATCCTCAAATTATTCCTTTCACTAGGGATGCAGGCCCAACCCAAGTTGCTTTGATACTTGATAAGCCTTTGAGACATTAATCGAGAGATTTTTTTCATTGGGGACTAGGAGCTGGAGTTGAAAACTTCAGATATCTACTTCATCACTAGACTGTCTCACAGAGGTGAGCCAGTGAACTTGTATGGGTCACGTTCAATCGGGGCAAGCATATCTTCCCTCCTTTCAGAACACTGCCTTGAGGCCCTGAAATCCAAGAGTGAGAAGATAGAGATTTCCACTGTGTGGGATTTGACACTGAGGGTGCTTCTCTTGACTATCAATAGAGTGGTGGGGTCCCAGGCAGAACATGAGATTAACAAGTCGAAATTCCTTTATGCTATTGACTGCACAACTCCTACGATCTTCAACTGGGTAGAGGCCATGAAGACAAACATCAAGCGCTAGTTGTCCAAGGCCAAGGCAAGGAATATGAAGCAATTTGGCTTCAAATCAGCACTTGTGACCTCTTTCCTGGAATGAGTGCCATTGTTCCAGTATCAGTTGAGTGAGGTCGATCCTCCTGCACCACGCGATCCACGGATGACCTGCTAGAGTCATTTGATGCCTAGGATCACTAGGGGCCAACACATGTCATACCGACCTGCATTATTCTCATGGATAAAATGACATAATATAATCATGGAGGACTGGACATACAATGGAATTTATTTCCGTGGAGATCGACATATGCCCTGACGAGATGGAGAGGACTTCAATGATGAAGGTAAAAATTCAAATTTTTAGTTTAGATATTTTTTAATTGTTTTTGGTATATGCATGCTTATAACATTTCTCTTGTTTATGTAGATGTTGGACCAGAGCAGCCAGCCAAGATGTCCTTGATAGCCAAGCGCATACCCCACCCTATTGATTCTACCGCCCCTTATTAGGAAGCGAGCGACAATGAGGAGGAGATCGCGAGGAACCTCGAGGGGTTAACTCATGGTATCCCAGAGTCTGTTCGAATAGGAGACATGCCCATCGGTACCAGAGGCACATGGTGGGAGTCTCATATCGGATCCACTGATTTCTGAGTCTTGTTGCATGAGCTGTCTCATGTTACCATGACCACCATGCTGAGTAGTTCCTAGGTCTACCACTTACATACATTTTGACACCTACGTGCCATGGATGTATGAGGCTTGCAAGCTGCTAATGTTATTATAGACACCCATATTATTATTTGGGGTTCTGATGTATCAAACATTCTCACCATATATATATGTTGTATTTTCCTATCTATTATGGTACAAATGGTTTGTCTTATCTTTTACATGTTTCGTAAATGTCTATCCAACACGTAATTAGCTAATGCATTTGTCAATGTATTCATGCATCTAGGAATATGATGATATGTAATATAATCAAAGTGTCTTTCCAATAGACAGATACGGAGATACATACGTAACATTTGAGGGTTCCTGATGGTATATTTCCCATTGATTTGAAGGATGACAAGTTGTGAATCTAGGTTGACAACCAATTCTCTGATACCCAGAGCGATGGCTTCTGACAACAGTTCGATGACCACACTGTATTCAGCAATGTTGTTGGTTGTACGGGTCAATCAACTCACTGTTAGGGTCATAGATAGTCCATGTCGCGGATGATAGGTTCCAGGTACCATGGAAAGCACCATCGGCGAAACCAACATGAGGAGTCGCAGACATCTGCAAAGCAAGAAAAGCATAGTAAATAGGAAAGCTATTTGAAAACTATCACACAAAACCACACTGTATAGAAATGAATCACACTAATGTACATAAGTAACCATGCAAGATGACCTAAGCATAGTAATTTTTGAGGTAAAGCCCATTTCGGGGCTTATCAAGAGGATTTCCTTCATAATCAATAAGCTCATAGTCTCCTTTCTGCAAAATGTGTTTTACAATATAGGGCCCATCCTACATAGGTTCAAACCTGCCTGCCCCCAGCTTATCGTTAGCTTGGGTGTATTATAGGACCAAATCACCCTCAGAGAAAGCACGAGGGAAGACCGACTGATCGAAATGGGATTTGGCTCATTTCTTTTATGCTTCGATGACCAAGGCGGCGAGGCAACGAGTCTCATCCAATCATTCTAAATATTAGAGGCGTTCCTCTCGAGGTGATGTTTCAGGGAGGAGTTCAATAGCTAACTTGAGTGAAGGAATCTAGCAATCGATCGACAATGTTGCTTCCAGATCATAGACCAACTAGAATGGTGTGAAACTAGTTGCGTCGTTGGTTGAAGTTCGGTAGGCCCACAGAGCTGAAAAGAGCATGAGATGCCAATTTGACTTGTGCATCCCAATAGTAAACTGGAGCATGGTGACCAAAACCTTGTTCATGACTTCAATTTAGCCATTGGCCTGAGGGTAATATGGGGTCGAGCCATCATGGTGCAAACCCAATGCAGATGTTAGTTCTGCCATCATGTAATCTCTAAAATGGGAGCCATGGTCTGTGACAATGGCTTAGGGTACACCGAACCTGGAAATAACATGGTTGAAAATGAATTAAGTTGTCGTCTTACCATGTGAACAATATGTAGGCATCGCTTTAGCCCATTTTGTGAAATAAACCACAACATCAATAATATAGCCATGCCCTTCGATTGAATGAGGGCTACATGTCATATAATCGGTGCCCCATTTGACAAAGGGACCAACAGTAATGACAGGGTGTAGGTGAGCAAGTGGGGCGCACATCTTGCATTGGTAAATTTGGCATTCGTGGCACTTACGGATAGCAAGAATGCAGTATTTGAAGATAGATGGCAAGAAATAACCAACGCAAAAGATTTTTTGAGTTGTAGTGTAACCAGACATATGACCACCACATGCCCCAGAGTGGCAATCATTGAGAGCTCTTTTAGCTTCCTCGATCGTGAGGCATTGGTGAGTAAAAGAATCAACACCAACACGGTATAAAGTATCGCCAATAATGCGGTAGGGTTGGGAATGATGTGGAATCCTTCAATGATCATCCTTGGTCAATGTGGACTTAAACATGGAGGTTTGGAGATACATGATGATATCAATATACCATGGATCAAGGGCGTTAATCAGGCAAAGGGTATCATCTGGAAGTTGTTCATCTGCACCAGCAGGCATAGCTTTGAAGGGAAGGAACAAATCAATTCAGCGAAAACAAGTGATTTCTTAGGTTTGGCCGTAGTGAAGACCAAATCAAATTCTTGTAGGATAACGATCCATTTAGAATACTTGTCCCCCAGCAACTAACGAGTCAGGATATAGGTCATAGGGTTGCATTCAAAAATCACTGTAGTCGTACATAAAAGGATATGGTGCCGAAAGGGTTTAATAGCCTGAACGATAGCCAAAGCCAACTTCGTGACATGTGCATAATGTGTTTCAGTGTTGAGGAGATTCCGACTAAGGTAGTAGATCATATGTTCACTACCTTCATCCTCGTCTTGGACCAAAACCATAGCAATAGTGCTAGGGGCCACAACTAGGAAAAGGAGGTAATATCGATAATATTCCATCAAATGTAATAGAGGAGCATTTATGAGGATGACCTTAAGATCATCAAAATATTTCTAGGCCACCTTGTCCCATGCAAAGGGCATTGCTTGTTCGAGTAACCGGGTAAATCCTGTAGCTAGCTCGACATAGTTGGGTATAAAATGACAGAGAAGTTTGGCCTTTCCTTATAGGCTCTAGCGTTGGTGAAGTCAAGATGGAGGGGGTAAATTTATAATGTCCTTGACTTTTAGTGGATCCAGGCGAATACTATCCTTGGAAACGATGAAGACAAGGAGTCATCCTGATTCTACGCAGAAAACACATTTGTGTGCATTTTACTAAATGCTATAGTGTTTTCAACGTAGAAAAATCTGCCAAAGATGGTCTGGGTGATCTTGGAACTTACAAGAATGGGTAAGAAGGTCATCCAAGTAAGGCTGGACAATGTTGCGAATGTCATGAAACGTGTAAGACATTTCCCATTGAAATGTGGCCCTAGAATTTTTGAGGCCGAAAGGGAGCTTATTGTACATGAACGTACCCCATGGGCAGATAAAGGCTCTCTTTTCTTGGTCAACTGGTGCAATATTGATCTGGTTATAACCAGAAAAACCATTGATAAAGGAAAATATCTCGCTCCCCGCACATTCATCAATGATTTGATCAATGAAGGGACTAGGATAGTTGTCTTTAGGACAGGCACGATTAAGATCTCAATAATCCATGCAAATGTGGATCATACCTTGTTTTTTAGTCATCGGTACAATATTGGACACCTAGTCTTTAAGGGGGATGGGGTAAATGAACCCAGCTTTGAGAAGCTTTTTGACTTCACCCTTAATAGTAGCAACCTTCCTAGGTTGCACCAGGTGAAGCCATTCGCTAACAAGCTTTGTGTGTGGATACATTGGTATTTCATGCACCAAAATGCTAGGATTGAGGTCAGGCATTTATTCATAAGACCATGGAAACAAATCACAAAATTCCTAAAATAGATGAGTATATGTCTTGATCTCATCCGGAGAACAAGATACCCCAATATGAACATGTTCAATGACACCGGGTTTGATAGAAATGTTAATCGACATTGTTTGTGTAATATTACCCAGATTTCCTTCCTACCATACTTCATGAGTAATAGTTGGTGGCAGAAATGGAGAAGAGGACTCTTTGAAAGTAGTAGACATGACTGCCGGGAGAGGCCGGAATGAGGAGTGATGATGAGTATCAATCCATGGTGGTTCCTCAAGAGACATGATTTCCATGATACCTTCATCAGCAAGGAAGGTCTTGGCTAAGGGATCAAAAGATTCCAAAGTGCCAAGCAAGGGGATTAAGAGTACATATCGAGAGAGGTCTTTGACATATGAGAATCAGAGGAGGGAGAGTTCAAAGCCAAAACAATTTCCATGTAATTGACTTCAGCGGGACTAAGCGGCATACCCTCACCCCAAGCACCAACAAGATCTAGTGGAGGTATGACCCAGGGATCAAATTTGACCGAGATCATGTTGAGAGAGGCAACATGAGGAGGTGGGAGTGGAAAAATTCCCATGAATGCAAAATCTTTGAAGAGACCCACCTCCACACTCTCATAGAGAGCATCAGAGTGCTTGACATACAGAACATTGCTATATGAGGAGGAAGAGGAAAAGAAAGAAAGTTGATCGACAGTGACAATCTTCCCTTGATGGGGAAAATAGATCATGCGAAACAAAGAGGACGCCATAGCATGCATGGCATGATTCCAACTTCGGCCAAGTAGAAGATTATAATTGAGATTAGCATCAACAATCTCTTCTTCGACTTGCACTATCTTGCCTTCTGGGGTGATGGAAAGGTTAGGTAAGACATTGAAGGGTCACAAATTGCACCCATTGAATGCTTCCAGAGTGTTCGTAGACTGGTTCAGTGAAGGGGAAACAATAGCCTTCCAACATGCAGTTGAATGATGTAGGTGGAAGCACCTTCATTGATGACAGTGTAGTGGATGGTCTTCTCATTAATGATTAGCTGAATAAGAAAGTAAATCTAATGAGGGAGATGAGGAACATGGTTTTCCAGATAGAAACATATCAAATTAGGATCGGTGGGATCGATGCCCCCTATAGATGATAGCAAATATTTCCACTGTAATGAGCAGCTTTGTAGTACCTCGAGAGCTGACATGGCTGATGTTGCCTGAGCGAAATACTCAACAATATTGTAGTGTTGAGCGGCTCAAGCATTGGGATTATACGAGGATTTCCATAGCACACCTCGAGAGGGTGGCTGAGTAGCGGAATCAGGGTTAGAGTGCTCGATTTGCAGAGGGCCAAAACTCAGGGTAGAAGAAGAAGGTGCAGTTCTTTTTCTTTCCCAGTTGCCGGAGCTGGAGTTTTATAATCTTTCAAACAGGTAGCCACATTAATGGGTGTGCTCATCATGAACACTTGAGATCTAGAGGAAGTAGATCGGGGTTGCTTTACCATTTGGGTCTGCTGAGATGGAAATGGCTCTTTAAGGATAGGATGGGTCCATTTCAGCAGGCAACTAACTTCAGACCGTCGAGGAAAATCCTTGGTGTAGTGATCCTCCTCGCAAATGAGGTAGGGATACTTAGGTTTCCATTGCGAATATTCTCCAACAGACGATTTGGGAGGACCCTGTTTTGGGGCATCAGCTTTAGCTTTGCCTTTGCCTTTTTTTTCCTTTCAAGGATTTTTCCACTACAGTAGACTGGACAACATGGACCTCTGAGGTTTTACCAGGGCTTGGTAGATTCTGAGATGAACTATTAGGAGCAACATTCGATACCGACTTCTCTTTAGCAGGGGTATGGGATACTGAACTAATAACTCCATTAACTAGAGGAACAACTGGTGAATTTGATGTTGTGGAATGAGATGATGGCCACGGAGCATTGGGTAACAACTGGTATAAAGTGCCAGACTGAGAGAAAACCAGATCCAAGTACTAGGCACGAGCGATGGCTTGCTCTTCAGTGACGCATCCACCCATAGCTATATCGCGAACAATTGGGGCTGCGAATGATTTGTTAAACCATTCAGTGAGAAAATGATCAGCTATCTCAAATTTTATTAGGTGACGTATACATCTCCATTCATGGATATGATCAGAGAATTGTGTCGTAGTTTCTTGCTTGAGTGATGTGATAAAATAGGTGCCAGTTTCATAGCAAACTGGAAACTAAAAATGTGTGAGGAAAGCCATGGCTACTGAATTAAAGTCATGGAAAGTACTCTGAGTTAGCTCAATGTACCATTTCATTGTGGCACCTGTGAGGATTCGTTGGAAAATACGAAGACGAATGGAATCATCTTAGTACGAGTTCAATGAGCACCAAAGGTGATATGTCATCACATGGGCCTAAGGATCTTCTTTAGATTTTCCATCGAATTTTTGGCAATCACTTGGTATCTTGGATGGCACTGGAGCCTAGTACAATGACTGAAGGATCAGATCATTGGGAAGGCACGATACATCTAGCAACTCAAGTGTAGCCAAGAAAAGTAATTGAGTGTTAAAAGGCATGGGAGGTCGATAAGCGGCCCATAGGGAGAAGCCCATCGCTGCTGGGATTTTGGCCCCACAGTGGGGGATTTTGGCCATATGACATCTGAAGCTGCCCCCATTGTGGATTACCTTGACCATAGGAGGATTTTGACCTTGAATAACTTGAAACTGTCCAGGCATAGGTTGTTGATAAGAAACGTATGGGTTAAAAGGTTGTTGAGCCTGTTGACCTTGGACATATGGATATGGGACCTATTGTCCTGGAACATAGGGCTGATGAGCTTGTTGTCCCTGAACAAGAGTGTTCTATACCTGCAATCCTTGGGCATAAGGTTGATACACTTGTTTCCCTTAGACGTAGGGTTTTTTTACCTGGTTCACTTGGCCAGTAGGATTCTGAACCTATTATCCTAGGACAAGAGGATTCTGGGCATGTTGCTATAGGACTTGACCTTGACCCTGCCCTTGTAGGGGTTGACCTTGTTGATATGTATACAAGGGTTTCTATTGTCCTAGTTGGTTTTTCTATTGCAAGGGTTGAAATTATGGTTGCAAAATTTGTCCCTGGGGTTGTAGAGGTTGGCCCTGTGAGGGTATGGCTTGAGAGGTATGTGGATCATATTGCATCTGCTACTGCGCGACTTGCTGCAATTGTTGTAAGGATTGACCTTGTGGTTGTTGTAGGTGACCTTGCTACAGGATAATTTTCCTTTGCGATTGCGTGGAGATCCCTTGTTGCAACAAAGGTTTCCCTTGTGGTAACAAAGGCTACTGTGGTTGTTGTAAAGGTTGTCCTTGTTGTTGCAAGGGTACTTGAATAGTGCCCAGGAAATTACCGAACTGAATATTGTCGTAGCTAGGCTGGATGTACTACCCAGATTGGAGGGTGTATGGTTGATTAACCAATCCTTGAGAACCATATGGAACATAAGGATTTTACTATTGGACCTTAGCCCCATAGGGCTACTGATATTGAGAATTGCTCGATCCAGATAGACCAACGAGATTTTGAACCTATTGGTACTAGACATTACTCAATCCAGTAGGGTAAACAAGGTTATAAATAATACCAGATGAAGGTTGGTTTATACCAAGCATGTGAGGTTGTGAGCCACTCACATTAGTGGCACCTGACACCATAGAGAGAGGTTCTGCCCCCTAGGCGGTGGCACAACCTAGCCACTGACTAATGTGACAGAGGAACTGACAACGACAATCATTGAAACTACCAGTTGTGACTGACGTGTAACTGGGATTGATGATAAAGGAGTATTTGGAGTCGTGGGTTGCACCAGGACTGAAGTAACAACTTGTTGGGAAGTTGTATTCATGACGAATGGACCTGACGTAGGCCTAATGCCTGACACCGATACAAGATTATGGTAGAGTGATGAGGTACTAGGTGTGCTTGAAACTAAGTGCCCCAAAGACACATAGTTGGGTAGAAAATTGGCGAAATAGCTTCCGAATAGGGGAAACCCTTGGGAGGAAACTGCAATTGTAATTATTCCCCCTCAACAGTGTGTGCAGTAGAAACTTCAGACTCATCCGAAGATGTGGCTAGAGCATTGCCTTTGGGTTCAATGTTTGAAAACAAACAATGACGAATGGTCGAACGTGTACTAGGGGATAGTTCCAAAGGAACACCTAGCTAGTCGTATGGACTATAAGGGCACTGCGGTGATATCTCAACAATGTCAAACAGAGGATTCAAAAGATAGATAACAAGTCCAAGATGACCGTCAATGGTCAGTGAGTTCTCTGGAGTTCGAATGAGATTGTCTGGAGATTCTCGACCAAGATCAGCAGATGACCCCGAATCGAAAGTAGGTGGAGAACAAGATGACAATGATTGAAAACTCAAAATAATTGTGAGTTCAAAATTTTGTTCCTCAAGTGACTGATAACTCAGGAAACAACTCCTCATACAATCTTTTAGATGGAGGAGAGGAAGAGGAATTGAGTGAACCAGATGGTTCAGCCACGATGACCTTGTCTTAGTCAAAAGAACAAATAACTTTAAGGCTTTTAAATTTTCTTTTAAGGGGACTCACAATTTGGTCAAAAAATACTAACAGGATGTTTTGGATCATGGGAAATCAATTATTAAGACACCTAAAAGATTGATGTTCTTTTATTTTTTAAGAGTCGAGAAAGAAACAAGATGACTCTACCACTTTCGATTGGAAACGAGCTCGAAATGGAAAGTGTTCAAATGATATTTTAAATTTAATGAGTCAAAAATATCAAATGACTGCTCTAGATGATCTAGGTAAATAAGATTATCAGGCAACTGTGAAATGCAAAATACCTCCTAGCGAACTAAGAAGTACAAGAAGGGAATCTCCCTGAATGTTGTGTTCGGTGTATCAAGTTCGCAAGGCGGCCGACTCGGCTTCCTAAGGATGAAAGGATTTCATCCTAGTGGGGTCTCCCATTATATGCTTGATGGTGTGGGAAGCACAAATCCATACTAGCGTTGTCTAATCCCGAAGCTAACAAAAACTGCTAGGTTTAAAGATGTCGGAACACGTCTCTAGTCTAGACATTCTAGATATGATAGTTAATGTCAAATGTGCCTTAGGTTATTTGAATTCATTTTAGATTTGATCTTGAGTTAAGTTTTAGTTTTCAAGTCTTAGCGATGCTACTCAAAAAACCTAAAATGCAACTAAATGGGACAAGACCCTTTCAATTCAATGAAATGCCTACACTAGAGAGGGTAGAAAATACTCAATCAAATGCAAACAATCAAGCAACTGAAAATGAAATGATCTTTCACTACCTTACTTTTTCAAAAAATAAACTAATGAAAAATGCATTCCAATTCCTAATTTCCTTACAAGCACTTCTCTATTAGTCCTTTCAAAACGAAAAATTCTCTTCCTTTTTCAAATGTTGATGCAATTCTAGTATTTAAAAAGATGCAAATTATTGTAACATAATGATGCAATAAGCTAGAATTTCATACTTTCTCACAAAACAACGAAACAAACTTTTCACATAAAATCTTTCAATGAAAAAGTTTTCGAGACAATGAGCTCTTCAAGCAGATGAAAACATGAAAAGAGAAGTTCATTTAGACCAACAATGTAATTTATGCCAGAAAGAGACGTTGAAGCTAGTAAACAAAACTTTTTCAAACTTCTGCAAAAAGAGGTCAAAGTCATAAAAAGCGCTGAAAAACAAATGCGAGTAAACATACCTACAATCCAACTTAGTGTGTTCACAAACTGTTGAATTGGCAACCTACTAGATGCCCTAGTGTCACTGGCCACTAAATGACTCAATCAATCAAATAGAAAGATGACAAGCCAACAAGCAAGAAAAACCAAATGAAAAGTAGCTTTCTAATCAGGGAGAAAATAATCGAAAAGGCTTATGGGGTAAAAAACACAAGAGCAGAACACATTGGCCAAGATTGGGGTCATGACCTAATCTTCACTTACAGGCATTAGCGTGATTGCCTAAGTAAAAACAAGCACCAAAGGCTAGTCGGCGCGACTGTTCCTTAGCAATTCATGTTGGTCAGCATGACTATCAGCAGATTAAGCGCGCTGGTTGAGGTAACTAAGGAAAAATAAAAAAATAAATCAAAACAGGGACCAGATATGCTACTATGAATTTTAGACTTAGGCCAGTAAGCAGGAGAAAAGAAACAGAACCAAAGGGAAAACATGAAACTAGAAAAGTTCTCATGGAATCATGAAATCCAAAACAAACAAAAATATGGGTTCCCCAGTGGAGTTGCCAATTTTTGGTGAAGTAAAATTATAAGTGCGGACACGAACGAATTCCTCTATCCCGATAATGGTTCTAGCCACAACAAATATATTCTATGGAAGATTTCCTTAGGTTAGAATCAATCAAGAGGGCCTACCTCTTGGTCGCTTATCTTTCTTGATGGTGTCCTCACTTGCTTGCTCCAACAATCTCTCGCTTCCTTCTTCAAGCTCCTGAAACAAGTAAACAACAACCGCACATGAACATAATAATAGACCAATTGCAATTCAACCTACTTAACGAATCAAGAAGAATTAAGACATGGATATGTAATATTACAAAACATGTAGGAAACTAATTGATAGTTACATATATTAATATCAAATAGAGATTATAACCATTCGTCTTGACGCTACAATCTTCCTCTGACAAGACTAGGTTCCCACACACTTCTGCCAGCATTCCACGATGGCTTCAAACAACAATAGTTTAAAGGCTCTTCCCTTTAGGCTTCACTCCAAACCAAACACACTTCTCCCTCACACAACTAGATAGCTACAACTAGAAATGGCTTGCTTGTCTACTCCAAAATAGTATCAACCCTCAACAATAACTCTGCCAAAACTATCAACTGTGACTATCATATTCACACTAGTTTGTGCTTGGGAAGAAGGGAGGTTTATATAGGAAATATGGATGGGAGATGGATCCTCTTCTCATGGGAGAAGGACTTATCCCTTGAGGTAGTTCCATCATTATAAGGGAAAGGAGCCCAAACTGTCATCCTCGACCCCATCTGGCCAAACCATTTACCAGACTTTCATTACAGAGCTTCTAGAGTTGGAAGCCTTGGCTCTAATTTAAAAAACTTTCCATAATAGGACTGATGCAACTGAAACATAGATCAGTCGCTCCGGTCGGCATGTGGAGTAGTACTAATCTCTACACATTAGCATGGGGGAGACAAATGGCATTGGCATCGGTCTTGTAAACTAGGCAAAAGAAAAGTTTCAGGGGGAATGGCACAAAATGGAAATGATTTTCTCATGAAGAGGGACACAATAAAAGTTTCTTCATGAAGGCAAAGCATGCAGGGTTCACTGTAGAGGTCCTCCGGGATCAAGGAATGGGGAGTACAGGGACTATTGGGCTGCCAAACTAACATTCACTTTCACTCTATCTTTCACCTCATTCCATCACATTATCATTACATAAACCTACATTATCATTACTACATGAGTTCACATCTACATTTTCCAAAGTATGATTAAAAGTTAGGGAAATAACATGTATTTTCTTATACCTAAAAGTGGCTTGAGTTTGAAGACACTTGTAGATCATCTGGAAGCTTCCAAGGGACCCTTATGTGGCCTCCCAAGATCAAATTCGAATTTCAACTCAAGAGGTGGACCATGTTCCAAGGAGAAAGATCATGGATATCTTGATGTGTCATGGGATTTGTATCTAGTATTTAGGGATAAGTTGAGACAAGTATGGATCTAGTAGATATTTAAGGGATCTACATTTATTGAGTAGATAGCCCTAATTCATGCATAAATAAGAGAAGCATCCTTCAAAGGAGGAGAGAATAGTTGTTAGTTATTCATTAGCATCAGATTTATGATTATTCATTCAGCATGAATAATATCATTTTCTCCAAATCATGAGTTATGAGTGTTGTTTGATTATTAAGGTGTGATAGTTGTTCATGTGTGCTCATTAAGGAATGGAAGGGTCCCCATACCAAGATAAGTATACTTTGTTGTAGAGTAATGTTCATAATTGTGAATATACTAGTTTTAATTTTGGATGTTCATCTTATTTCTTTGCTGTAAATACTTGTAGATAATTTCAGTATGAATTCATGTTATGGCCATGTTTTGTTGTGTGAATATTGATCTCCTTTTAGTAGCTAGTTTTTATGTGAGAAGGAGAACCAGGAACTCCTAAGTTAGGATTCTCTTCTCCATGAGCTAAACTGAATTGAAACAAGATTTACTTTCTCATATGCTTTCCTAGATTACATTTATGTGAAGATTGATTTCCTTTCAGTAGCTAGTTTTTATGTGAGAAGGATAACGAATTCCTCCTAAGTTATGAGACTCTTCTTCATGAGCTAAGAACTAAACTGAAAACAATATTTACTTTCTTTCTTTCCTGCTTTCTTAGGTGTTTGGCAATGTTATTATAGAAAGATTGTACAAGGACAATCAGGACTCTTGAAAAAGAGACTCTTCTCTATCTTCTAAAGTAAACTAATTCCATTGATCAAACATTTGTAATATGAATTTCCATTCTAAACAAACTTCCTACTCCTGTTGCATCCGAGGTCCCATATATTTTGGTTTGCTTCTAATTTTATGAAACCCTTGGGTTGACAAATTAAATGACATGGATTTAACAGACAATTAAATCGCCAAACATTTTGCGCTGTTGCCGGGGAAGCAAACTTAGATGTAAGCTAGTCAGGAGGATTGTTTGGGAAGCATTTTCATTTAATATCATTTTTATTTAGCGTTAATTTCATTTAGGCATTTTCATTTAAGTTTATTCTCATATAGAAAACATAGATATAGAACACAAATAAAAAAACCCCATTCACTAAAAAAGAACGAAAACGTAATAAAAATCCATATGTATATATGGAAGAACGATGAGTATAAGTTTGGAACAACTCACTCAGATCCTAGCAACTGTCAGGATCTCCTCTTCTTGTGAAGAAGAGATCTTGATAGCAGCCAAAAGCTTGACTACTCCCCCAAAAGAAGACAATGAATTAACAATCGAAGAATCCGATATATGTGATGATGAACAATTATTTGCATAGGAGATTGAGGAGGACAAAGAGAAGTTACAACATGATCTGAATCAGAGTGGAAATCATGCCTATGAAAGCCTTATCGAAAGGTGGTTTCCATGGTTTCAAACAAGTACGAGGTTAGATCAATTTCGTTTTTATTTCATTAAATCACACTCACAAAAACTAGATTTGATCATCCTTGTATATTTTCATTTTAAAATTGTGAAATTGAAAATGAATATATTTTTACTACTATTGCGTGAATGGTTACATTGGAAATTTAATTACACCTAATAGTTTGTAATTTTCAATTAGAATAGAATAGGTAAGAAGATATTTTCAGTTCGAATAGTGCTCTCCTCTTGCATCTTTGCATGATCTCAAGGATGACAGAAAGTAGGATGTCTATAAACATTTTCAAGCTTTGCAATATTCTTGTCTCCATTTGCTAAAAAATTCTTCATCCTAAATCAATAAATTTTGTAGATTGTTTTAGATTTAGAATAAAATTTAAATTATTTTTAAAGATTTAATTTTAATTAAAAAATTAAAAAGAAAACTAGGAATAAAATTTAATTTCTTTTTTAAGGATTTAAAAAAAAAAACAACATAAAAATCTTAGGAATATATTTAATTCTTCTTTTTTTTTTTTAAGCAACATAAAAAAATTAGAATAAAATTCAATTTATGTTTTTTATTTGTTTATTTATTTATTTATAATTTATTTAAAAAAAATAAATGAAATTTAGGAATGAAATTCAATCATCTATGTTGGACCACCAAATTAACATTCAATTTCACTCTATTTTTCACCTTTATCCTCATTTTGTCACCTCATTCCATCACATTATCATTACACAAACCTACATTATCATTACTACATTTGTTCAAATCTACATTTTCCAAAGTTATTAATTTTCTGTATTTAGAGTGAATTTGTGATTAAAAGTTAGAGAAATAGCATGTATTTTCTTATACCTAAAAGCGGATTGAGTTTGATGACATGCATAGATCATTTGGAAGCTTCCAAGGAACCCTTATGTGGCCTCCCAAGATCAAATTCGAATTTCAACTCAAGAGGTGGACCATATTCCAAGGAGAAAGATCATGGAGATCTTGATGTGTCATGGGATTTGTATCTATTATTTAGGGATAAGTTGAGACAAGTATGGATCTAGTAGATATTTAAGGGATCTACATTTATTGAGTAGATATCTCTAATTCATGTATAAATAAGAGAAGCATCCTTCAAAGGAGGAGAGAACAATTGTTAGTTATTCATTAGCATCAAATTTATGATTTTTCATTGAACATGAATGATATCATTTTCTCCAAATCATGAGTTATGAGTGGTTTTTGATTCTTAAGGTGTTATAGTTTTTCATGTGCTCTCATTGAGGAATGGAAGGATCCCGTTACCAAGATAACTGTACTTTGTTGTAGAGTAATGTTCATAATTGTGAATATACTAGATTTAATTATGGATGTTCATCTTATTTCTTTGTTGTAAATACTTGTAGATAATTTCAGTATGAAATCATGTTATGGCCATGTTTTGTTGTGTGAAGATTGATCTCCTTTCAGTAGCTAGTTTTTATGTGAGAAGGACAACCAGGAACTCCTAAGTTAGGAGTCTCTTCTCCATGAGCTAGACTGAACTGAAACAAAATTTACTTTCTCATATGCTTTCCTAGATTACATTTATGTGAAGATTGATTTACTTTCGGTAGCTAGTTTTTATGTGAGAAGGAAAACGAGTTCCTCCTAAGTTAGGAAACCCTTCTCCATGAGCTAAGAAATGAACTTAAAACAATATTTACTTGCTTTCTTTCATGCTTTCTTAGGTGTTTGGAAATGTTATTATAGAAATATTGTAGACGGACAATCAGGACTATTGAACAAGAGACTCTTCTCTATCTTCTAAAGTAAGCTAATTCCATTGATCAAACATTTTTAATATGCATTTCCATTCTAAACAAACTTCCTACACCTGTTTCATCTGAGTTCCCATATATTTTGGTTTTCTTCTAAGTTTACAAAACCTCCAGTTTGACAAACTAAATGATAGGGACTTAACAGACAATTAAATCGCCCAATAGGGATAGTGACAAAATGTTGTGTAACAGCAACGTAGTCAACCTAGTATGATGCAAGAGCCTAGTTCATAATTTCAAGGTTATGCATATCCACTTCAAAATAATTGGAACACAACCTTTCCTTGGAAGAATTGGCCATCTCAACCCCAAAACCAATCTTGGAAACAAGGTTTGCAAGGAAATCATGCGAGACATCCACAATTTCCTTAATATTTTCCTCAATATCCACCATACCCAACTCCATCTTATCCCTACCATTCACCTCCACCAAAACCACAACCCCAACCACATCCATCTCAAATATACACTCCCACTCAACTACCTGTACCACCATTTCCAAACCCACACATTGAAGTAGCTCAGTCCACTTACAAAGTTGAGGTAAAACACTTCCAAACATCTCCTCTTGAGCTAAATGATATTTATCATAGCTCAGGAAGGACATTACAAAAAAGTGATTCTCTTGATTCCATTGAGGGACAACATGTAGAAAAAGAAGATTCAAAAGAGAAGATCAAAGAATCATGGGCTGCACTTGATGAAGAGCATACATCAAAATCAGAGATTGAGAAAGCTCCCTTATGGTTACCATCAAATCCTCCATGTATTCAAGAGATTAACCAACAAAAATAGGAAGACTTGAAGTTCATGCTAGAAGAAGACATCCAAGATTATCCAAATCAGCCAGTGGACCAGAGGCATCACAACTATATTGAAATATGGTTCTAGACTGTCACTAAGTTGCATCAATACTCTCTTCTTCAATTTTGCTTGATATCATCAAAGTCAAAGCATTTGATCACTCAAATTTAGGTACATTTCAAAGCATACATTTCAAGCTTACACATCAGTTTTTCTATCATCTTGATGTGCACATGGCTCCATTGGAAGTATTCTTATTCCTAGGTGAAAACCTCCTTTGAGGCACCTGAGATTGGCTCATTGATTGAAAACCTCAATGAGGCAGTCAATGGGTTGGGAAGAAAAGAGAAAAAAAGAAAAGATCCTAGGTGAAAACCTCCTTTGAGGCACCTAGGCAGACCTACTAGTTGAAAACCTCATTGAGGCAACTAGTAGGCGTAGAAAAAGAAAAAGAAAATAATAATAATAAATTCTTGCTCCATGTATCTCTTTGATGAATGTAGGTGCTCTCCAACATCTACAAATAACAAAAACAAGTTGGCACCGAAGAAAAGAAAAAAAATAGGTCAAACCTAGTCAAAAGGAGTCAAATTTTGACTTTCGCCTCCTTTTCTCAAATGTTCCAATAGGGCCAAGGCCATGCGAGTCCATCACCCTCATCTATTTCCACTATTCACTCATCATTCCCAAGCTTCTACCACTCATTTTCATTGTTGTCCCAAAATACTACAGGAAGGCTCTGTTTTACTACAGGAAACAGAAATACATAGAGCAAAAAAACATTTTTTCCATATCTTTCAAATCATGCATCCATTTGACATCCTATTTTAGGGGGATATGCATATGGATTATGGTAACATGCTCAAGCAATTTCAGTCAATTCCAGTGCATAGTTTTCAAGAAATCAACCTCCATCACCTACAACCATTTTTTAATTTTCTCTATATTCATCCATCCGTTTAAAATGATGTTTCATGGGGAGATGCATATGGATGATGGTAACATCCCAAGAAATTTCAACCAATTCCAATGCACAGTTTCCAAGAAATTAATGTTCATCATCTTCAGCTATTTTTATGTTTTCTCGATATTCGTGCATCCATTGGCCAATATTTGTCTATGGGCAGGTGCATAATGATGATGGCAACATGCTTAAAAAATTTCAGGTCAATCCATTCTACCATTTGGGAGATATGGACAAAAAACGTCTGCTACAAGAGGTTGTCTTGAGTTACTACAAGATCTCTACAAGAAGGTCGAGAAGAAGCTACAAGAGGCAATATGATGGAGAAATGGGTGAAAAGGTCATATATTCTATAGGGAAGGTTGATATATGTCCCACAACACCACTTTCATCACTCATCTGCTCCATCTAACTAAAATCCATCTTCAGATTCCACTGTGCCTTACATGAAAAAAAAAAACTCTGGGTGAAAACCTCTTTTGAGGTGCCCATAGTAGGAAACCAGGATGAAAACCTCCTTTGAGGCAACTTGGTTGTATTTAAAAAAGAAACAAAAAAATAAAAAAAAAGCACAAAAATAATGGCAGGGACCTCAAACCTATCGACTCATCACAATTCTGGTTTTTGGAGGTTTTCAAGATAATAAACACAGAGAACAGAGGGAAGAAAGCCATAGAAAGCCCCATGTTTTTCTTCATTCATAATACCCATGTTCCTTCATCCATAGTCATCTACAGTAACAGAAAAATTCCAATTTCAGGTAAGTCTGTGCTTTCTACAGGATTTCCTGTAATCACTACAGATTTTCTTGTAGTACTACAAGAATTCCTAAAAATTTACAGGAAAGGCAGTCTAATGGAAAAATTATGATGCATGTCTATTTTGGGATAGAAAAAAAGGACATTAACTTCACCACATCTCAACCAACACCCATCATGACCATTTCACTCTATGGCCACACCTTCCACTCATTCCAATAACTATTTACCCTACAACAGAGAAATGACACAAAAATTTAAGAAAAAAGGTAGCTACAAGACTTCCTGTAGTAGTATTATAGGAAACCCTGTAGCAGCCTATTTTGAAGTAATACCAATCTCAAGGCCTAACCATTAGCACCATGATTGAATTATGAGAAGCATAACTACAGGCACAATCAAACTCCTCCAGAGCTCAGCAGCAATAGAGGAAGCCAACACCTACACATCAACAAGAAGACAACCCATCAGCAAAATAAGATCAACAAAAAATAAAAAGACAGTTAAGAAGATGTACCTGAGTCATGAGAAGCACAACAACATCAACTCAGCAGCAGCATGCATGTCTCTCCAACAACCATGAGGTAGGTACATGTATGTAATATTCTTGACCTCTTCTCTTGAGCATATTATAGTTATAAATTTGTTGTCAATGCATGAGATGAGGTTTTATAAGCTAAGAATGGGTCAGCAGTCTCAGCCGCCTTCAACTAGCTCACTCATTCACTCATGCAATGTTGAAAAGTCAAATTATGAAGGGTGATGATTACAAAGAATGAGGAAAAGAGTTAAAATAAGAAATTTTTGCAAAGGCCAAGTCACCACAGCACTCCCTCCATCCACTTCATATTCACTATCTATCCATCATTCATCCATCCCATTTGATAATTTCAAGAACAAACGCTACACTCTGTCTCACCCTAAAAATTCGTTAAAAAAAAAAATAGAGCATGCTCTCCATTTCCACAAACCTACATCATTTCTCATCACTCCCATACAGTTAGAAGACTTTGAAGGAAGAAGGAATCACTGCTATAAGAAGGAAGAATGTTGCTACAAGAAGGAAGAAAGGAACAAATTGTGCTAAAAACCAGAAAAAACACAATGCCTAAGAGAGGCCTAATCAAAAATAGAAAACTCTAAGGCCATTAGGTAATCATCTAGGCCACAAAAGAAAAGAATAAGAAAAGCTAATGGTCTCAAGAAACAATGATTTTCTTTGCACAAATATGTTTTTGGGCTTGTCCTTGCAGAACTTATAGCCAAGATTCATAATGCACAAGAGAGAGGCCACCAGGGCCAGGAATGAGGAAAAATGATGTCACGTTCAACAGGGGGTATGATGGGCCTCTAAATTAGACATAAATTAACGCCCATGCCTCTGAATTAAACATAAATTAAGGCCCATCTGACTATCCTTCAGCACATTAAACTTCTCTTTTTACATTAAATAATGTATTTTTAGCTTTAATATGTTCATTAGGAAGGTTTATGAATAATTGTATATTTGTGCCTAATATTACTTATTTCTGTGGAATATTATGACAATATTGGGCAGATTATGAAGATTTTGATGAGGAGATAATTTAGGGACTTTCTCCCTACTACAGGAGGATCAATATTAAATAATAAATCAACAAGATATTATGGAATTGTGGCACATATTGTGGAACTCCAATGATTGAGAAAATCTAGGAATGTGTTGAGTGTCATTTAATGCAGATTCTTAGTATTGGGAATCAGATCCACTAATCAAGGGATTTTGGTGGGGAAAGCTTCCTCCTTTCATGGGGAATGATTCATAATCATTTTGTATAAGTACCAAGTCGAATTTTCCTCTAGGGAGAGATTTTGATTAGTCTTCTTGTGGAGAGAACTCGTATTTTTGTAGCTCCATTGTATTTTCTTGCAGGGATGTAATTGTATTGATGAAAATAATGAAGATTGGTGTCATGTTCAACTTCTAAATCTTGTTATCCTCCATAGGTCTCTGATTTTCCTTAGGCTTGGCCATCCCAGGAGGCTTAGATCCCATTTTGTATCATTTTATTTCCTTCTATTCACTTCTTATTCACATGCATCTCTTGTTTTTATTTTGCATTTAGTATTAATGATTTGTTGTTGTAAGATTGGGTTAAATGGTTGATGTAAGTTCTTTGGAAGGATCACAAGCATCATTTCATCCTTGGAAAATTTTTGGAAGTTCATAGTAATCATTGAGCTACCTGGATTAGTCTTCTTATTCCCAAATCAAGATTTCTGGAACTCGTTTATGGCAAAGAATAGTAAACTTTTGCTATTTTTTAGAGCATGCTAACAAGCTTCAGTCGAGTTGGTTCCACTTGAATTAGATAAAAAAAAATTGTATTTGATAAAAAAAATTACCCCATTGCATATTCACATGATTAGGTTAGGCATTTAATAGATTTACTAATTCATTAGTTCTCGAATTTCTGGATTTTACACTAGTAATTTTTTGTTATTTAATAAATCTTTCCCATGTATAGATGAATTTTTCGATAGATGCAGACAATAATGTGTGTTGTTTCAGGAGCTTCTACATTTTAGAGAGGCCTCATCTCATTTGCCTCATCCAAGGCTCATCCACCCATGTCACCAAAATCTACTAAATTCTCAATTCGAATTCTTGTTTTATAAGCAAAAAATGCCATTTCCATTGAACAAATATACCCATCTTGAAGCCCTTTCTTGAGTTCTGGGTAGTTTCCACCACCTACATTCCTTATTGTTCGATTATCCACCTTTTCCAAACTCCATTCCACCTTCTAGACCACTTCCTATGCTTTCGGTCTGTTTTTTGTAATAAAGCAAGGGATTGTAGAATTGAGGCTTCTGTGATCCATCATATTTATAAGAAGAGTTTCGGCGTAAATCACATCAAAGACGCGTTTCGAACCAACTAGTGTGGTTCATCGTCAGGACAAGTTGAAGACACATATCGGTTTAGCATGTTTAAATAGACTGACTTAGCAGAGACTCCAACAGCTATATAACGTCTAATTTGGACTTAGGGTCCAGGTCAAAACTAAAATAATAAATTTAATATTCTTTTTAATTTTAATTTATTCTATTTTTATTAATATTGAGATTTAATGATATATAATTCTATTTTTATAAAAATTCTAAAGGTTATCCTATAAATAAAAATGAATTGTTTAGTAATATACTTTTTTTGGTCAAAATTGATCATAATAATATAACTATGTGGTAAGTATATATGAACTAGTACATCCTGTAGGAAATCCTGTAGTGGCCCGTTTTGAGCCCAAATTGAGCAAAATCATCATTTAAGCTAGGATTAGGCCACTAATTGACCTCCAAGCCATCAAAACCATTGTACCCCTTTTCCTCCACACCTGTCTCCCCTTCTAAAGAATAAGGAAAGATTAGCATTTGCATTTATAAAATGAAAAGATAAAGAAAATAGTTCTTTTTATTTATTAATTAGCACATGCATGTAGTAGTCAATACTCCATAGATCAGATTCCATGCTCAGTTAGTTTAAATCATCACATGTGATAAAGAGGGATAAGTTAGGTTTCTTTTACATTTAGTTCATGATATTTATGCAATTAGAATATGTTCCTTTCCTTGTACTTTATTTATTGCAATAGGTTAGGGTTTCCATTTTGAGCAGTTTATTTTCTACAATTAGTTTAGGATTTGATTTTAGTACATGCACTCCATTACATCATAACAGCAAAGGAAGGACACATTTTTTGATGCACATATAATGTTGATACCTCTTAATTTTGTACGAACCCCGTGTTCATAATTAAAGTTAGTAGCCTTGGGAGTTGCAACATTGTTGTTGCAATATCGAGGCTCATCACCATGGTTGAGGAGTATGACTTGATTATCAAGAATAGTGCATGGGAAGTTGTCCCAAGACTAGAGGACAAGTCAGTTGTAAGATCCATGTGACTCTACAAGGTGACTAAACTAGCATATGGGAGTGTCAAGAAACACAAGGCTAGATTTGTGGCTAAGGGGTTCTCTCGGGTGGAGGGAATTTATTTTGAAGAGACTTTTTCCCTAGTAGTAAGGTACTCTTGAATCAAATCTATTCTTGCACTTTTAGCATAGATGGGATGGATGATACATCATATGGATGTAAAGAAAACCTTTCTCAACAGAGTGATTGAGGAAGACATGTATATAGAGAAGTCAGAAGGATTTGAGAGCTTCGTTAGAGAGTCCTATGTGTATAGACTAAAGTGAGTGTTGTATGGAATGAAACAAGCACCCCGTGCTTGATACACTAGGATCATCAGGAATTTCACTAGGTTGGGCTTCACCAAAAGTGAAGCAGATCCAAACCTTTACGATATTGTGGTTGAAGGTAATTTTTTTTATTATAGTATTATATGTCCATGGTTTAATTCTAACAAGTGATGAGAAGCTAATAAAATATTTCAAACAAGATCTTGCAGGAGAAATTGAGATGAAAGATATGGGGATCTTGCATTATTTCCTTGGTTTGGAAATTTGGAAAAGAGATGGGGAACTATTCGTCTCCCAGGGAAAGTATGCCAACGAGATACTGAAGAAGTTTCACATGGAGAGAAGCAAACCCATGGAGACTCCTCTAGCAATGAATTGGAGGAAGGAGGATTCTACTCCAGGCGAAGTGGTAGAAGCTACCATTTATAGATAGCTTATGGGTTCACCCATGTACTTGGTGAACACATGACCAGACATGCATTATGAATTTAACCAACTTAGTCAAGAAATGGTTATGCCAACTGAGATCTATTGGAAGGAATCCAAACATGTGTTGAGATACCTCAAAGGTACTAGTCAGTATGGTATTTGGTACAGGCTGACAAAGGGAGTAAATATTCAAGGCTTTAGATATGCAGATTGGGAAGGGAGTCCATTCAACAAGAAGATTACATCAGCAAGCATCTTCAGTATTAGGTTAGTAGAAGTTTCCTGGTACAACAAGAAGTAGACACCAATTGAAATTAGTTCAGCAGAAGTAAAGTACATGGATACTATTGAAGCATCTTGCGAGAATATATGGATGAGGAAGACCCTCGTTAGGTTGTTTGGTTAGTAGATGGATTCGATAGTGATTTACTGTTATAACTAGAGTTGCATTAAACTCTCAGTCAATCCAAGTTTTCATGATAGGTCCAAGCATATCGACATCTGGTACCACTATCTCATAGATTGTGTGGAGAGGTGGACGATGATGCTAGAGTGCATTCCTATAGAGGAGAAGGATGCAAACATCTAGATGAAGGCACTCTCAAGAGGAAAATTTGAGTTCCACAAAGGCAGGATCAAGGTAGAAGATAATCCCTTTCTTTTTGAGAGGAAGTGTTGAAAATGGAAACAAGAAAAGATTCTAATTTAATTTTCCCTTGAATTAAATTAGAGTAAAATTGTAATTCCACATCACATGAAAACTTGTATGAGTTAACTAAGTTATGATGACTTAGTTTGTTTAGTGAATTCGATTTGACGCTCAAACTAGAGGCATGTAGAGCATATCCTGCATTATAGGAGCCCTGGTTGAGTTTATTTGAGTTATAGTCAGTTTAACTAGCTCTAACTAATGGAGGAACTAGTGAGAGGTCATATGGTGGAACTTGGACTTGTACCACATCTAGTGATCAATCAAGAGTTTTCCGATTCAATTACTAAAGGAGTTCAGCAAAGATATATTCCTACCCTTGCTAAAGTGTCAGTTCATCCTCACATTACTCCTACTTCTCCTACTTCTTCATCCACTTCCCAAAGTAACTTCCCCACTCCTCCATACACTATACATCCTACTCTTATTATCCATGTTGTTCCTGCTGTTCCACTCCTTCTTGTTGTCCCATTTATCTCTACAAATATGGCTAACAGATTTGCCCCTTTACACTTGCCTGCAAATCCAGGGGCTATGCCCCAAGATTATCAAAGCAAGATCACTTACTTTGATGGTACTGGTTCTTATACAGCCCAACAACACACCAATAAAATGTAGGACTATTTTGAGAACTATGAAATTGATGACGAGGATGTAAGGATGAAAATCTTTGTCCAAAGTTTAACCGGTGATGTAAGGACCTGTTTTAGGTCATTAGCTGCACATTCTATAGTCAATCTTGATGCCTTATACCTAAGCTTCTTAAACAGATGGGAAAAGAAGAAAGACCCTTTACACATCCTAACAGAGTATGATAATGTAAAACAGGGTCCACAAGAAACAGTTCAAGACTATTGTGCTAGATTCAACAATATATACAACGCTATTCCCCAGAACTTGAGGCCCCCACCTGACTTGGCCCTGATCAAATTCCCCAATGGTTTTGATTCAGATATGGCATATCAGTTAAGAGAAATATCACCCCCTAGTATAGCAGTCATGCAGAATGTAGCTGTCAGTGTGGAAGCAAACCTGATTGCTAAAAGAAACAGAGCTAAAACTGAGAGAAGAACAACATTTAAAGAGGAACCTTCAGCTTTCGAGAAAAATCTTGATGCAATCATCAAAGGTATGTACAGGTTAGGAGATAGAGTTGAGACCATTGAGAGAAAATCCTCTTGGGAAGGACAAACAAGCAACACTACTAGGAACCCTAATTTTAGGAAAAATCAAAACCCAAATGCTGGGAGGATTGCTCCTGATCAGAACATCAGACCTCCATTTCAAGAGAACTATGCATAGGCCTCAACCTCTAATGAACAAATTGAAGATCCCCACATCAATCTAATGGGTTTGGACAGTGAACAACAAGTATTCTTAACACAAGATGATCAACAAGCTCAAGGATACAAACAATTTCAAACAAAATCTGGTGAGTCATTTGATTTCAGAGAAGGGTATAATACAACAGTCTATGAGGTACATAAACAATATAAATTAAGAAGAAGAACCATAGATGTGCATGAACTTACCAAACCAACACATGCCAAAATGCCTAAGAAACCCAGTGATAACACTGACTTAACATAGTCCTCAAATAAAAAACTCCAAAGGGAAGTCACAATAAAAGATGTATCTGATATACAGCCTTCAGTAAATCCCTCATCCACACCCCTTATTTCAACAGAACTCTTGAACAAACCTCTAGAAAACGATCACAGGTCAAATATACCTCATAACAATATACGTAGTCAGGAGAAGGTCACCCAAAACTCAGCTGAAAAAGAAAAACTTGCTGCTCAAAATATAAAAGTTCAGATGGAAAAGGCTTTCAACTTAGAAACAGAAATTGGAAAGCTTAAAATAGCCATTCCTCTTTCTGAACTGGCCAAGCATGAGGTCTTAAGACAAAAAATCAACAGGTCATTGCAAGTACCAGAGAATAGGGATGCAGTTAATATTCTGGATGATCAGCCAGAACTAATTTTTGGCTCGGAAGTCAATGGAAAATCAGTGGATGGAGGTGTCCCTCCATTTTATGTGAGCCTAAACATTCATAATAAAGTGATACACAATGCCATGTTTGACTCAGGTGCCTCCCATAATCTAATGCCCAAGTCAGTAATGGAAAAACTTGATCTAGACATCACCAGGCCCTATAAAGACTTGTTTTCATTTGATTCTAGCCAGGTAAGATGTCTAGGCCTTATCAAGGACCTTTGTGTGTCCCTAGTCCAATATCCAGCTAAAACAATTTTGATGGATGTGGTAGTAGCTGACATTCCACCCAAGTATGGTATGCTTTTATCCAGATCATGGGGTGCCAAACTCCAGGGATCTTTGCAGCTAGACATGTAATATGCCACAATTTCAGTTCTTGGCCAGCCAAAGAGGGTATACCGAGAAACATTGATGAAATATGTGGTCAGCAGTCAAGAGAAGCCCCAAAACTTCCCAATCTACTCCATTCATTCGGACCTGGACTCATTTATCTTATACAATCTGACATGTGTCCCAAGACTAAAGTCAAGCTCCTAAAAACAATAGAAACAAGAAACATAAACAAACAGTCTAGTGCCCAAGATCAAAAGATCATTGATGTGATTGACACAACAAAGCTAACTAATATATCACATGAATTACAAAAGCCATACCTGCCCACTGAACAAACTTGTAAACTCATTGAAAGAAGCATTGATTAGGAAATCTTGTGGTATTTAGAATTTGATGGGTCAGTGAACAAACTAGGAGCAGGGGCAGGGGTTTGGATACACAATACACAAAATGACCATGCTCAAGGTCATGCATATAGGCTTAATTTCAGATGTACAAACAACATGGCCGAATATGAAGCCCTTTTGCTAGGTCTCAAATTGATTAGGAGTCTTGGGATAACCAAAGTTTCCATTTTAGGTGATTCGGATTTAATTGTACAGCAGATAAAGGGAAATTTTGTTACAAACGATCTCAGGCTAAATCTTACAGAGTAGCAGCAACTGAGTTACTCAGCAGCTTCTTGGAATTTCAGCTCACCAAAATACCTAGAAGCCATAATTTACATGCACATTGTTTCGCAACTTTTGCAAGCACCTGTAAACTTCCTTTTGGGCCTAACCACCAGTTCACTGCTGAAATTAAACACAGAACTGTTGTCCCTGATAATGTAAAAAATTGGCAAGTGTTTGAGAATGATACACAAATAAATAATTTTTTGACCATGAAAGAAGAATTCTCAAGCATAAACATAGACACAAGAACTAGGGATGATCAACAACAAACTGATAAAGTGAAAACTGATATATCAGCTGAAACAACAAATGTGATGTTGCATCCAACAACCTTTGACTATGCTAATCTACAAAAGCTAAAACAAGCAGACTTTGGTGAAATCATTGAAGAAGAATCTGAGGTAATAGAACTGAAGGATAATTTCCTTCCCAAAGGCCTAACTCCTTTAGAAGACTTTTTTGACTCAAATGACATCCCTAAGAAGCCAAAGATGCAACCCATAAACACAGAAATTGAGGAGTGTAACATTGGGACCACTGAAAATCCCAAAAGGATCAAGCTTTCCAGAACATTACCTTCTGACAAGAAATTAAAATACATTGAACTGTTTAAAGAGTTTCAAGATGTGTTTTCCTGGAGTTATGAAGACCTCAAATCCTATGATACTTCAGTCATCCAACATATTATACCCTTGAAAGAAAACCAGAAACCTTTTAAACAAAAGTTGAGGAGAGTGAATCCTGTCCTTCTTCCCCTAATTGAAAAAGAAGTGAAACGAATGTATGAAGCTGGAATTATTGCACCTATAAGATTTTCTGAATGGATTTCAAACCTTGTACCCACAAGAAAGAAAACTGGGGAGATAAGACTGTGTGTTGACCTGAGAAATTTGAACAAAGTCTCTCTCAAAGACCACTACCCCTTACCAAAAATGGATCACATCTTACAGAGGGTAGTGGGAGCTTCAAGGATCTCACTATTGGATGGTTTCTCAGGATTCAATCAGATTTTAGTTCACCCAGATGATCAAGATAAAACAGCTTTTACTACACCTTGGGGAACCTTTAAATATGTCAAATTTCCTTTTGGACTCAAGAATGCTGGGGCCACATTTCAGAGGGTAATGGACATAAGCTTTGCTAAAGAAATCCATGACTTCTTAGTCATATACCTTGATTATCTCACAACTTTCTCAAAATCAAACCAAGAACATTTAGAACATCTCAGACAGGTGTTCTTAATTTGCAGAAAATATGGCATATCTTTGAACCCAAAGAAATCACTATATGGCATAATTTCAAAAGATGGTATAAGAATTGACCCTGATAGGATTCAAGCTATCCTTCAAGTCCCTCATCCAAGAAACATCAAAGAATTACAGTCTTTTCTAGGAAAGATCAATTTCCTAAGAAGATTCATTCCTAACTTGGTCGAACTAGTAAGATTGTTGAATAACATGCTCAGGAAAGATTCCAAAGTCAAATGGACAGTAGAAGCCAAGTAGGCCTTTGAGGAAATCAAGATAGCTTTGACAAGAACACCTGTTCTTACAAGTCCTAGATTTGATAGAGACTTTATAGTCTTTTCCTTTGCATCTGAACATACAATTGCTGCTATCTTATTACAACAAGATGACTCAGGATGTGAGAAACCCATTGCTTTTTTCAGCAGAGCCCTTAGAGAAGCCCCACTTAAATACCAGCTCATGGAAAAGCAAGCATATGCCCTTGTAAAGGCCATAAAGGGTTTTAGAATCTATATCTTGTACTCTCACATAATTGCTTATGTTCCCAATGCAGTGGTCAAAGACATCTTAACTCAAGAGGGAATTGAAGGTAAAAGGGGCAAATGGATAGCCAACATTTTGGAATATGACATAGAGATTAAACCAACAAAACTTATAAAAGGACAAGGGCTAGCTAAACTAATGACTGAAACCAATTTTCAAGCACTTGACATCAATGAACTGGATAATGAACAGGAGATGGCGACTCCACAGATCAATCAAGCCTTCTTACGATCACCTTGGTATACTGACATATGTTTTGTATTGTTAAACCTACAATCTCCTCCAGGGTTACCCAGAACCAAAAAGAGATTTTTGAAAATGAAAGCTTCAAAGTTTTGTATCATAGATAATGTATTATTTTGGAAAAATCATGAAGGTATTTTGCTTAATTGCCTAACTTCGGATGAAACTGATAAAGTTCTTAGGGAATTTCATGCAGGAGACTGTGAAGGGCACTTATATTGGAAATCAACAGCTGATAAAATCCTAAGGGCTGGATTTTCTTGGCCCTCCCTATTTGCTGATGCAAAAAAGTTTGTGATGTCATGTCATAAATCTCAAATCTTTGAAGGAAAGAAAAAGTTGTTTCCTTTACCTCTCAAGCCTATTTCAACTTAAAAACCATTTCAGCAATGGGGTTTAGACTTCATTGGGGAAATTCACCCTTCATCCTCTGGCCAGCATAGATGGATTTTGACAGCTACAGATTACTTTACCAAATGGATAGAGGCCATACCCTATAGACAAGCCAATGACTCAATCATCATACAATTCCTAGAGACCAATATCTTGTCTAGGTTTGGCTGCCCAGAAAAGATTATAACAGACAATGTAGCTGCCTTTAAATCCAAAAGAATGATCATTTTTTGTCACAAATATCATATTACCCTAGGTCATTCCACAACCTATTATCCTCAAGGCAATGGCCTAGCTGAGTCCTCCAACAAAAGCCTCATTAACATCATAAAAAGATCTTGGAGGAGAACAAAAAGAATTGCCATAAGAAGCTGGTAAATGCACTATGGGCAGATAGATTGACCACTAAGAGATCTGTTGGTACAAGTCCATATGAATTGGTATATGGTCTGGAAGCTGTTTTCCCTTCATCCCTTGGGATCCCTGTGATCAAATTGCTGCAGGAAATACAAGCAGAACCTAATGACATCCAGAGAAGGATCAATCAAACAATTCACTTGCAGCAAACAAGGGAAGAAGTATATCACAGAACCTAGGATCTGCAAGAGAAGTTGAAAAATATGTTTGATAAAAGAACAAAAGCTGAAGACTTCTTCATAGGAAACAAAGTACTAAAATGCGATTCTAGGAGGGAAGACACAGGGAAACATGGATAATTTGATTTTCTTTGGAAAGGACCACTTGTGATTCAAGCTGTACAGGGCAATAACACCTTTTTTCTGAGGAGTATGGATGGTTCAAATAATGAATAAGGCCAAGTGAATGGGAGAATGCTCAAACACTATTATGATCCGTGAAACACAACACAGCTACATAGTGTACATAAATATTTGTATTTTCAGCATTTTTTCATTTACAACAGTTAGATAGAAAACCAAGTGTAACAAATTTTGAAGAAATATCAGGGCACTATACCTAGTGTGGTATATATGGTTGAAGGTTCCACAAACAAATCTGAGGGAGGTATAGGGAACAGAGAACCAATGACAAGCAATCATACAAACAAGCAAGACACAAAGTGGTAATTCTTGCACAAATCAGGTCAAAAGATATTGCATGCAGCTTGATAAGATTTAGATCAATGGTGTCCATGACAAAGCAGGTTCAAACTGCAGTAAGAATTGAAAAATAAGGCCATCTAACCTGCTTTTATTAGCTTTCCACTAGGAAAAGCCATCCCCAAGTGGAGCTACTGTTAGGTTCCTATACCAATAGGTTTCATTTTTCATGATTGACAGTGGAAAGGCTAAATATGTTCATCATTGCATCTTGCAAAGGTTCCATGTTTTGTATACAGACTAGGAAAATTAAATGATGAAAAGAGGGTATGTCTTAAAAAAAAAAAATCAAAAGACAAGAAAATCAATTGGTCAGAAAGAATAGTGAAAATGAACCCCAAATCAAAGACCATGAAAGTGGCCAGTCAAAATGCCACTACTATCTTATTGGCAGCATCACAATGTGCAAATACTGCTGCTAATCATACTTGATGGATGGCCCAACAGTCCAATCTGGACCATGCGATGTTTAAATTGTTGGTTGCAGAATAGAGAATGATTCCTGTCCAAACAGCTCAAGCTTGGCAGACGACTAGCTAGGTAGAGAAATGAAGGAGCCCAACTGCTTAATATGGGCCCTTGGAAGAGATAAGGGTAGATTTAGATAGGAGGGCAATCAAAAGAAAAGAGGATAATCAGGGTTTGCTAATCTAAGTGCACCCAGCTAAAGTGAAGAAAAAATGTTAGGATTGTTAGGCTGGGTAAGTAGTTTGAGGTTGCAGAAAGCAAGTGTGTGATTATTATTTGGCTTGTCAAGAAGGACTCATTTCATTCATGGCATTAACACCATGGCAATGGCCTGATGGTACAGTAATCGAAGCATGACTAATTTCCCTTTTCCCCCAAAGATCATTTACTAACACTCCCCAAAGACCTTGGGATCTGCCCAATAATCTTGTTTCATTTCATTCCATTACCAGTCCCAAGTCAAATTCTCAGTTGACTAAAGGAAAAGAAGCCACATTTCTTGTGTAAAAATCATCTTTCTGAATTCCATTCCTCTTCTGTGTCTAAGTTTCATTTCATAAGCTTAGCATTTTCCCCTACATTTTCACCTCACAAAGTCATATTAACAGCTAATTTTATTATTTAGCTCCTTAACATTTCTCCCCTTCCCTAGTTCTACAAAAAACTATATAAAATCCCAAAAAACTATTTAGTACCCCACCCCATAGCAATATAGCTATATAAGTCAGTCTTGGGAAATATTTAGTCCATCTGGGACTAATATTAACCCTCCCCCCTTTCAAACACTATGGAATTGATTAAATTTTGGTGGAAATTAAAGTCCATAGCAATGTCCGCTCAAAAAACCCTCATTTCTCCCTTTTCGCGCTAATGTATCCATTTTTACGTTTAATGAAATAAATATAAAATGGGCGCATTCACAAAACCATTGCTAAACAAAAGTTTAAAACCCACCCCCCCCTTATATTTTTATTTTATTTTATTATTTTACAAACCCGGCGGGCTCCACAGTTAACCCTCTGCCGACACGTAACCCCCGCCAGCCATTCGATGATCGGCCCTCCGGATCCAAGGGTGGGCGGTCGTTTTCACTCACAACCCAGCGGATGTTTAGCATCTAGGGGATTGGCAGTTTCACCGCCGTACCCCCACCACCCGTCGCCTTCCCGGTGTGTTCGGAGGCCCCTCCCCCGATACCGCTTATGCCAAACGGTGGTGTGGGGAGGAAACCAGACACCGCCCTCCGCCCCTTGACGTCAGCACCACATCATCTATGACGTCACTGCCGCGTCCGCGCCCTGCCGCTGTGCCATTGCCACCTCACCATCCACATCAGAGGTCCATGTCATCCTGTCGTACCTGGGACTTGCCGATAACATCATGCTGACGTCATCGCCAAAAAGCACCAAAAGCACCAAAAAGTCCCAAATTTGCATAAAACAACGCAAATAGACCGTTTTATGTCATTTTCACTGCTTATTTTGGTAGCGTTGTGCATGCCATTCACGTCGATTTTCTGCCCAACCTAGAATTTAGCCATCCAAGCCATTGCCGCCTGCAAATTCGACTCAATTGCTCGCCATTGTACCAGCTCAACATCCTTGGTGCCGTGAAAACTAGGTATTTGCACACAGTCAACCTTTTTCACCCCTGTTTTCACCATTTTGTCCATTTTTACCTGCATAAAATTCTGCAAGCTCCCACACTGAGCCAATTATGCACCTAAGTGTTGTCTAAATTGCTCTAGTTATCCTCCTCTTCCCACAAAGCTCAGTAAACCCGTGTCCATTTGCGAAATTCACTTGAAAGATTGGTTTTAAGAGCCCGTGATGCCGACACAGGTCCTCAAAATTGTTCACCAACCACTCTCACCAGATTTCTTTCTGCAAAAGTCCACTTGCTCAGCTCAAAGATATTTTTATTTTCCCTACAGTTGCCCCACAAGTTTATCAACCAGGGAAAAGGACTGTTGAGACTCTCTGATTTCTCTTTTGACACACATTGCAAACAGCTAAAGCCACTGCCAAATACAAATTCAATTTGCAGCTTGAAATAGTTGTACTAAATCCTGGTTTCAAATACTAGCACATAAAAGATTTCCACATGGCCGCTCCAGCTACTCCAAATGTTGTTCCTATCAATGCACCTAACAAGGAGCTTGAAAAACTGCCTTTAGCTGACAGGGATTATCTAATTCAGGATTTGGTGGGAGACAGAAACCACTTGTAGACCTTCTTCCAGCTAAGAAATAGTTACTTAAACAATAGTGACATGTATGGCATTTGGGAGTCAAACTTGCCCATCTATTTCTTGCCTTCTGTAAACATCTTCCCTGAGATAATTCACCTATGTGCTGAAAATTATGATCCAAGCCTGAGAGCTGTCAAGTCTCCATCTGGGAGCATACTCTTTCATATTACTCCCGATTCTATCAATCAGATACTGAATTTCAGACAGACTCAACTGTTAACCCATTCTCCATGAAATACCTGCTGGATGAAGGCCCCAAACTCTCCAGCACTGATATTTCTAGAATTTCCAAGACCTTCATGAGAGCAGACCGACAACCTATAGGGCCACCTCCTTTCCTATATGTCAATTTCAATGAGGTAGGCGAGCTGCTTGTAGACATGATATCCTCTGTGCTAGGTTTCAAAACAAGTGAGCATATTGATGAAACAGTGTTGGTCCTTTTGTCTGCATATAGCCTTGGAAAGCCCCCTACTGTCAAGTACAACTATGCCAAGTTCATTGCCAATAAAATACATGACCAACTGTTAAAGCTGGACAGGGAGGCAGTATTCAAATATTCATCATATATCTATCACTTGTTCATGTACTATCAGTCAGATTGCTTCCAATGCCCCATCAAAAAGTTGGATTCACAGGGTGAAAGGCGGTCTGTTATCTTTTGGTCATCAGTTTTTCATCAAGTCCAGGACTCTCCATATTCTTACTGTGAGTTCATTGACCAATTTGTTTATCCAGTCTCATGCCTCTTGAAAAGAACTCCTCCTCCTAGATTGTCATATGACATGCAGACAATATTGCAGTTGTCTAAGAATTATAAAATAGGTGATTGGTATCTATACCAGAATCACACTGTCATTAGGATCTATGGTCGTGAGCTCTGTCCCTACAGGCTCCCAAGATATGTACCCATGAGATTGTTTGCCTTGGAATACTATAGGAAACTCATTAACTCAGATCTTACTCATTTTCACAGTGCCGAGAAGAAAGCTAGCCTGAAATTCAAAGACCATCTAGGCCCCTTTATCATGAAAAAGAAAGAAGGTTGGCAAGATGCTGATCAAATACTAGGGCAATGACTCAAACTAAAAAGGAGTTGCTGGTGGGTCCCTTATGACCCTGATGGCTTTATCAGTGCTAGAAGAGTCAAATATAGGCTCTTGGCCTATACCCATTGTCAAATTCCATAAATTGAACAATATGCCAACAAAGATGAGTGGGTGCCAGGCACGTTAATTGAAGAATTCACTCAATAAAAGATAATGAAGCAAAATGTCAAAGATTTAGAAAAAACTCTTGACTTGGATTCTTTTCACCAGGTGACATTCAAGCTGCCACTCCAAGTTGGGGAAGGCACATCCACTGCTGCAGCTGCACATACTGCCCAACAAATATCTACAACAACAACAGCTACAACAAAGGGAAAAGAAGTGATGGATACACAGCAGGAAGTAGAGACAGAACAGCCCACCACTTCCAAAGATCAGAGTCAAGGGCAAGCCCCTCCACAGCAAACTGAAACATCACAAATTCCAGTCTTGCAAACTCCTCTTAATGAGGAGAGAGGTAAGAAACGGGATAGAGAGGAGCCCACACCTCCAAGTGGGTCAGCACAATAACCAGAAGCCAAGAGGCAAAGAATTGCTCCTCAGGCTGAAGAAGAAATCAATGAAGAAATGGTAGAGAGCCAGAATAGAGAGAGAGAGAGTCCAGCCAGTAGACTGCTACCAACTCATTCCAGTGGGAACAAGGTATGCAGCATAGTACAGAGGTGTCTTCTTCAAGGCAGCAAGGCAAGCAGCCAGCTGGTATTAAAGGAACTTTCATGGAAATCAAGGCACAAAATGAACTATTGAGAATACAACTTTATGATCAATTCTTGAAAACAACACCCTCCAAGCAACAAAGATTGATGGCAGCTTATGATATCAAGGAGGACAAGATGATTTTTACTCATTTCAAGCCTAAAGTTCCACACCCCAAATCATCTGCAGACTACATAAAGACAAACATGGAAGTCCTCTCCAAGGACATACATCCAATGGATCAAATTGAACTGCATAAGCAAACAGAGGAAATGGTCTATGCCACACTTGTATACAAGGCCATGCTGGCCCATCAATTAAAAGAATCATTGAAAAATACAAATACTCAACTGGATTTGGAAAGGATGTCTTCAACTACCAAGGATAACAGAATAAAAACTTTGGAGGACATTATTGTTGATCTAGGACACAATCCTAAGGATCCAAAGGGTATCAAGGCCCTTATGAAGAAGAAGGAAGATGATATTGCTGCACTCAGAAAGAAGGCAAAGCTGCCTGGAACCATTCACCCTCAAATTGCAGAACTGGTACAGGAAAAAAAGGTTGATGACACCATGGATTTGCTTCTAAAGATGAATCAAAGAATACTACAAATGGAGGAAAAATTGGAAAAAGCCTTGCAAGATAAACAGGGGGAGTCAACCTCCCAACCACCTCAAACATCTACAACTCTTGGCCCTGCTCCTCTTGCACAAACAGCAACAACCCCTCCTACCATTCCAGCACCCACAACGGCTACATCAACTACAGATGCTACAACAGCACCAGAATCTAGCATGAGTATGGAGGACCTAATGAAAGCTGTCAAGGAGCTTCAAATTCAGGTGACAGAAGTAAAAGAGGCCAAAGAAAGGTTGGCCAAGCTAGAGGCCAGTTATGACAAGTCCAAAATGAAAGTGGCCGAGAAGCAAAGGGAAATAAAAGCCCTAGAAACCAGAGTGAAAGCCTTAGATAAAGAACTATCTCTAGACAAAACTCTGGCTGAGATCAAAAAAAAATTGTGGGCGAAAATTGGCCAATCAATCAATGACCAATGGCGATCAATACAGGCCATACATGAACAAATTGAATTAATAGGCATGGCTCAATTTGAAATTCAGAAGGCTAGAGCAGCATTGGCGATTATGCCTGAGCAGGCCAACAAGATGATCCATTTCCTGAACACTCACACTAAGGAAGAATTGGCAGCACTGGACATCCACAGTCGAACGGAGACTATCCTGACAGCAAAGAAGGTGCTGACCTTGAGAAATTTCATACAGAATCTAGAAAGGAAATGTCAAAAGATGCAGGCAGAAATAAATGACTTCAGGACAAAAATAACAGCATTGCAAAGCAGAGGATTGCCCAGTCCAGTGACCATTGCTGGAAAATTGTTGTCCTATGAACAATATACCACCAGAATCAACAACTATGTTGAAAATTAGATTACAGCATCTACAAGCTCCACAGAAGAAGCATGACCTCCCTCTGGGCAATCTCTTTATGATAAATTGTAGAATCTATTTTTTATTGAGCATGAGATTAATCATCTGTTTGAAGTTCCTCCAAATTTCTATAGATATACTGAAGCTGATGAAACGCTCATAAAGATAAGAAGACATCAGCTACCTCCAGCTGATTGGTGGCAATCAGTGCTGGAAGTATTGCCCAGGTAATTTTGGTCTATTCTTCCTTTTTTCAGCTTCAGATTTCAGTCACAGTACAGGTCAGTAGAGAATCAAACACATAGGCACTACAGAAAGCATCAAGGTAGTGACTTAGCAAATCACTAAGACAGCATGCTCAGCAAACGCATATTAAAGATGCAGCTACAGCTGACTTTGTTGATCCAAAAAGTCAAAGCCTGTCTGACAAAAAACAGCTAGCACACCAATATTAACTGTTGCAGTTATATCTTTCATTTACTTCCTTGACAAAGTTGGCGATGTAATTTATTATACAAATGACTCAGCATCTAGATATTTTATCTCCTATTTTGTATATATACCCCCCATAGAACGTATTGGGGGTCGGATTTTTATGAATCTCTCTCTGAAGAGCTGCATTGTATATTTCACACTTTTTCCTAATAAAAATTGCTGGTGAAATTCCTGGTCTCTGTACTGTCTGAAGGTGGAAATGAAGGACTGTGTTATGCTCCAGAATTCCTATGTCGTTTCAATGGAACAATAAGTTACTCTAAACTATGTTTTGTCTTTCTGTGTATGCAAAAAATCACATGTGTTTCATGATATTAGCAACAGGGAAAAAGAATAGCTTAGGACTTACTTAAATACACCCTCTGCTCAATCTCTGTTTCTAAATATGTTTTCTTCAGAGTTAGCCATGAATATGAATTCTTAATTGCTCATGTTTAAATTGATTCTCTCACTGTGAATACTGTTTAGGAATTCTTAACTGCTCTTAAACAATATTCTCACTTTCTCCCTCAATCAGCATAGTGGAAGATTCTTGACTGCCTTTCACTCACTGGTTTCATGCTTTCATCTCCCAAATCTGAAGAATTGTTCCATTAATGCCTATCTGGTTTTGCAGCAAAACCATTCCCCCAAAGTAATACTTCAAGAGTACACCATCATGAACTCCATTGCCCAATGGTCCAGACTGCTCTGTAATCTGTACACTAGCTCTATTTGAGTTAATCATCCAACCAAATTTAAAACAAAATCAGTGCACCATAACTAGCCTAAAATCACCCCCAAAACAATGCCAAATTATAAAGAGAGAACCCTCTCTGGTTGCAGGTAGGCTAGTACCTATAATTGAAAGACTGGTTAGTGGTTACCTCGGCTGTATTCCCTATAGGAAGCAGGGAACAACCTGAGTGATAACAATTGCAGTTGAGGCCTTGATGTTATTATGTTTTGTACTAATTTGGATTGGCCTATGTAGATGATCATGGTTATGACATTTAGGTATGAGTTAATATATTGTAATATTATGTCATACTAATCTAGATTGACTGTGCATATGTGATTGTTATGCATGAATGATAATTATTTACGAGCTTATGAGGCAAACCTATTAGCTAGTTATTGTTATGGATATCATGACCTTATTTATGTTGATTTGATGTGTTGTAAATTTATATCATCCTAAACTAGATTAATTTTGTAGACAAGATAACCTCCCATGAGATACATTAAGGTATGAGTTTGCTTATGTCGTATACTTGGTGCTTGACTATTTGATTATGTCATTTATCTAGTGTTTGAGTGGTTGTTGTCTATTATGTCATCTATCTATTGTTTGAATGCTTGATTAACTACATGATATGAATATGTGTCTATAAGATTGCATGAAGAACTGATCTTGTGTTGAGACAACTGATATGTACTTCAGTGTAAGTAGGTGATAGTTGTAGCATGATGTATTATGACTAATGAATGTGAGTTTATTGTTGATTATGACATGGTTGTTAGACTCGGTAAAGGTTGAATTCAAATTAATAGATATGTTGTCTTCATCGTTGGAACATCTGATCGACACGTGTGAGCATTTGCAAAAAAACATGCTTGGTATTGGCGTGACAAGGTAATAATTGATGTGTTTATATAAATAGTAGTTGGATGATGTGATAGTAAATAATTAGTCTCAATTGCAGCAAGGTAAAAGTTAAAATAAGGGAATTAGGTGAGGAATCCTTTGGCTATGTTTGGAAATTGCAATTCCAAACGAATGAATGATTTGAATATAGGAAGTCTTCTTAAGCTTGAATTTGTTTCATATTATGTGGATATATGTTATATTCCTAAACATGTATTTAACAGATATATTAGCTAGTTTCTAGTTATAGTTGGATTCATCAAGGGAATTGGAATCCCTTGAGGAATGATATGTGCATGTGTACAATGTGGAAACAGGCTTAACACTACAAGGTAATATAACTAGTATATTGTTACGTTTACTTATGCAATGACAGTTGTGTGTTTATGATAGTATGATGCAGGGGATTTCCTGGAAAAAGAGACAACCATGGAATATTGAAGAAGGCTCAGGTTGAATTCCTCTTAGAGGCATGGGAACCCATGGGGTTGAGCTATGGTGTTTATTGGGAGATTTTTTCCTTCAGTATTTTGTGATTTGTTTGATCTTGATTTATGGGTTTTGATTGCATATGGTGCAATGCCTTTCCATTTTGTTTGTGGTGTCGTGTTGCTATTGGTGTTTCATGTTTTTCTTCTTGCTTGTGTCTTTTTCTTGCCTTTATGTTTTGAGTGTCTTAGGAATTATTTTGGAAGGAGGAAGTTAATGGAGCTCGAGGAGATATGTGTGATACCCAACAAGTAATGTAAGGTCTAGATGAAGCCCAGTGCATGACTAAGGGTAGTTGAAGGTAAGAATATGAAATCCAGTTAGATTAGTTAGGTCCATGATGGTAAATGGATGGTGGTAGTGCTAACATGAGAAAGGTAACTGGAAAGGTAAAGTAAATGGATTTTAGGTTTCAAATGCCTTGGCTGTGTTGGGAACCATTGTTCTCAATGTTGGGCATGTTGTCAATGGATAAAGGGAGTTCTCTTAACCTTGACCTTATGCTATTTTGTAATTATGTTGTGATCATGATTATGTTGATGTCTATATATGTATACATGTATATATGTATGCCATTCTTTGACAGAATCATCAAAAATCATGATTATTTAATGTTAATATTTATATCTAAATATGGATGGATGTATGTCATTTTCTTATGGGTTCATGATTGTTTTATGGTAATTTTTATATCTATGTATATATCTATGTATCTATGTCATTGTCTAATAGGGTTTTCAGGGATCATTCTATGGAGGAATAATTGCTTATAAACAGCTAATGCTGAGAGATGCATCAACATAATGAAAAAGACATGATCCACAACATGCTAGGATAAGCATGGATGGTAGAGAGACACTGGAAGTAAGGCTTCTTGGTGGAGACAATGTCGTTTTGGATGTGCATGGCTATTCTTCTGTATATGTTGTGCATATTGTATATTCAATGATTGTACCTTTGGTGTTGAGTGTTTGTATTATGGTGCTGTGTGCATATTGAATATGCATTGTTGGGTATAGATGGTGTTATCTACATGTTGGATATGTGGTGTTGTGTACAAATTGTACTATGCACATGATAGATATGCAATGTTGTGTTCATATGGTGTTTTGTGCATGTTGGATATGCAATGATGTGTACATATGGTGCTATGTACATGTTGTATATGCAGTGTTATGTACATATGGTGTTGTGAGCATGTTGTACATGTGATGTTATGTACATATGATGTTATGTACATATGGTCTTGTGTGCATGATTGTACATGTGGTGTTGTGTTAGTGGTGTTATGTACATTTCCTGCATGTGATACTATGTACATGTGTTGTCGTGTACATGTCATGCATGTGGTGTTGTGTACATGTGGTATTGTATACACATTGTACAGATGGTGTGGTGTGCATGTGGTGTTGTGTACATGTTGTGCAGATGGTGCCATGTACATGTGATGTTGTGCACACATTGTGCAGGTGGTGTTGTGTACAGGTGGCAATATGTACATGTTGTACATATGGTACTGGTGTACATGTAGTATTGTGTGCAAGTTGTACATGTTGTATTGTGTACATGCACTGCTATGTATGTGCATTGTGTAGTAGTGGTGTCACAACATGTGTATTTGTTGTGTTGTACTATGTGTACATATATGTATTGTGTTGTGATGTACATTAGGGGTAGGTGTATGTGTTTTGTAGTACACCGGGTGTAGTTGTATGTGTCGTGATGTATATCGGGTGTGGGTGTATGTATTGTGTGATGTTGTATGTCGTGTGTGGGTGTACATGTTATGATGTAGATTATGTGTATGTGTACATGATTGAAGAGAAACAAAGGCACTGGGTGCTTCCCGGGTGTCACAACTAATATGGTGTGTGTACAGAAAGGAAAAAGTTAGAAGTAAAGGACATATTAAAGGATAAGTATCAATATTTTATTTTAGTTTTATTATGCATGTGATCTATGATTCTAATTTATGATGGTTACATGTGATATATGATTCTAGTTTATGATGATTGTATGAGATTCATGATTTTTATCTATGATGGTTGTGTTTTGAGTTAACTATATGTGATGTGTTTATACAAGACGATTTGATCAAACAACTAGTTTGATTTGTTGTGACAAGAAGTAAATAGAATTTCAAGTGTACCTTTTTGATGGGCCACCAATGAGGTACAATTTGAATTTATTTGAATTTTCTTTGAATCTAATGGAAATTATATGCTTGGTAGAGGAAACCATGGAAATGCCCAGTTTGGGGTGGTTGAAACTGACCATTGCAAGAATTATCAGAAAATCAAAATGAATTGGAACAGGAAGAAATATGTTGGTAAAGCGCTTTAGGAGGAGGATCATTATGGGACCTTGGTTCCCAATAGTGTCCACTGATTTCCATGAGCATGCTATGACGAGTAGGATTGTTTTGAGGTAGGGATATGTCTTGGTTGTTTGAAATTCCGATGCGTGGAAACCTTTCCAAGGGATGGATATCCCAGGATAGGGAATTTTGGGGAAATTGGAAGGTGGGTGACTGCACCAAAGGGAATGACTGACTTACCTAAGGAACCATTTAGTAGAGAAGGGAAGGTCAAGGATGGATTTGTTTTAATCATTAGTATTATGAGATGGAAGCATATGCACATTGGGAGTGTGTTGTGGAACAATGAGCAGGTAACTGTTCAATGAGAGGACAAGTTGTGCAAGATTGTAGTGTTGGACATTGGATGCAACTTTGACTTTGGCAATGGACTCTAGACTTCCTAGGAAGGAGGTGAATCCTGGTACTACTTTTGAGGGTGGGGGTGTGAGCCTCTAGATTCCCTTGTCATTGATATGGGTATCATATGCTTTTATTTGTTCGTTGAGAAAATGTGTATATGTGTATATTATTGTAAATAATTTATCAAGTTGGATTTATAAAGCTCCATGAACAATATGGTTACTTGCTAGTTGAAGAAAATGTATATAAGTATATGTTGTTGTTGTTGTTGTAAATACAATAACGAATTGTGTTATCAAGCTCCAATATACGATACAATTGTCATGTTTTCAATAGTGGTCATTTTAAATACTACAATGAGTTATGTTATAAATCTCCATGGGTAGTATGTTCAGTTTTGAATGATCTTGCTAGTTATAAGTGTCATTGAACACCGAGGACAATGTTCCTCTAACGGGGAGGGTTTTGTAATAGCCCTGGTAAAAATTCATGTAAAAAATATATAAGACCAAGATCATGGGACCCGTATTCCAAGTTGAATGTTTAGCAAAACATCCTAGTGTGGGTGTTCATTTGGTTTATTATGGCTAAGCAAATTGGGAAAGGAAATGGCAAATGTTTTAGAATGGCATGAGGCATTAATTGGAGTTTTATTTATGAAAATAATGGAAATTAGGAGAAAAGGAAGGTGAAATGCCATAGGTTGCATGTGAGGAGGAGAATGAAGGAAAATAATGGAAAATTGAATAAAATAGAGGCCTCATTAATAAAAAGGCTTCTGAGGGTCATTTGGTACCTTTTGTCAGTTCCATTTTGGGGCTCCCTCTCTATTTTCTCTCTCTCTCACTATCTTCAACACTTAGAGCATTCTTGGAGCACTTCACCATTACATCAAGAAAAAGTAGAGAAGGTAAGAGGAAGCAAAGATCAAGCAAGGAAGAGTAGGGTCAAGTGGATACACTGGAATTATTTGCAAGTATAGAGTTATATGTATGATTTCCTTGCTATTTTTGGCATGCACGGCTATGCATGTGTGTTTTTGGTTCTCTTGTTATCATTTACATGGGTTTTCCTAGGAGTGAAAATGTTCTATAGCCTTACCTTGTCATTTCTAGATAACCATGGTGTGATGGGATTCTCATGTTTTTGGTTAAGCTGGATTGTCGGATGGATTCGAAACTAAGTGAGGTTGTCTTTGAAATAAAGAACACATGACCTAGTGATCCGTGAATCAGATTTTGGATTGTCGTAAAGCCTTCGCCTAGTAACCCCTGAATCGGAATGTGGGTTGAGGTTAAGATGGATTTTGTGTTACCTCGGTGGGACTATGAGTCCTCAACTGGTGAATGTCGAGATATATGGCAAATCTTATAGATGGGTACCCTTGATTAGGCATAGGAATCCTTGGCTGGTGAATGGAAAGATATATGGAAAATCCTAGAGGGTAGAGTCTTGATAAGGCCTAGGGATCCTTGACAGTTGTATGTTTGGGTGTACGGTAAATCCTAGAGACTATGAGACATGTAGTTACATATGGCCTAATGATCCCTAAATCGGATTGTGGATTACGGTAAAGACTTGGCCTAGTAACCCCCGAACCAGACTGTGGGTTGCGGTAAAGCTGAATTTTGTGTTACCACGATGGGTCTAAGAATCCTTGACCAGTGAATTAAGCATTATAAGGTAAATTATAGAGGTGGGTATCGTCAATCAATCCTAGGAATCCTTGGCCGATGAATGGTAGGATATATGGTACATCTTGGAGGGTAGAGCATTGATTAGGCCAACGGATCCTTGACAATTATATGGAAGGATGTACGGTAAATCCTAGAGACTAGGAGATATAAAAATTCCATGCTTGTTTAAGGCCTAGTGATCCAGTGGGGATTACAGTAAAGGCTGGTTATATTGATAAGGGTGAGGTAGTTTAGCCTCGGAAATCCCTGGTTGATTTCTAGTTATGAATCCCACATTCATGTTTGGAATATGGCATGGGGGTGGTTGGCTGAAAGAAAGATTTGGTTCAGCGAATCTATGGTCAGTGGTACATGGAATCTATGGTTAGGTGGTACATGGTATTTCATGTGTAAATGTACTGGTTTATATGTGGATTTTATGGTTATTGTATCCTTATTATTTATTTTGTTTATATGTTGGTTATGAGTATGTTTTATGACAGTGATGGTGTATGGATCTCATCATGTTTTTATTTGTAAATGAATGAACAATGAATATATTACCTAATAGATAATAATGCAACTAATGTGATATGGCAAAAATGCTTCTTATTGATTCTCAGATAAGTATGAGACCTCTATGCTCTAATTTATTGATATGACCTGTAGATTTCATATTTGTGACATGTTTGATGAAATTCCTTTCATGGCTACTAGGGGTAAGATAAATTATTTGCATTAGTACATTTTTTTTCCTGTTTTATTTATCATTCTTGAAGGTTTCATGGAGTTCTAAGAAGTGACCTGAGTCCTGGCATGAAAAAGTGTTATAGAATCTGGGGTTGTTGGCTCAGAACTCTATAAAAAAGTCCTTGGTTTTTGGAATGCCCTTGTTGTGGGAGTGACTAGAGGGTCCCATTCACATGCATTCCCATGTCATGGGAGTGAATGAGGCTCTAGGTCACTAAAATGTCAAGTTACCTTAGGGTTTGGTCACCTGGAAGGGTTGGTTAGCTTCTAAAGGTTTTATAACATGTGTAAAATCTCATATTGGTTGTGTTTTATTGTTACCACTTCTGTAACTTTATAGAGGGAGTTAAATCAAATCATAGTAGCATCTCGTCACATGTTTACCCCAACAGAACCGTTAACTTGGGTAAATGTGGGAGGAGGGAGTTACAACATTCCAGCTAGTTTTTGTTTTTTTGCTCAACTATGGTCACTTTAAGCCACTATTGTGATGGATCCAAGTGTTATTTTATCTCTAAATACATGTCAATCATGTATATACAAAAGTTTATTTTATTTTATTTTTATAATAAAATCACATTTTTTTTGAAGAAAAAAATGCTTCTATGCAAATTTTTAAATTCTATTTTAGAATCATATTTAGAATTTATGCATTAGTGCTCCCTGAGGCTAGCTCACTTGGAAATTGATATGAAGTTCTATGCAAAATAAAAGGTCATTTTCTCATATCCCATAACTATCAAACTTGTGTGTCATCCTATGGGGTGCGGTGGGTATACCTAAAGGTTATAATGATAATGATTGGAATCAATATTGTGTCATGTGAGTATAAGCCTAACCTAGTTTCCAATTATAATAGTCATTAAATAATAATAATAAGAATAATATATGCATCAACATAGGGAAACGTTAGGATACTTCTACTAGAAGCTTACATTTTTTGTGTATGCCAAGAAGAGACCTGCAACCACTAGGGATGATCATATTCAAAAACACCCAAGCAAAACGAGAAGAATTTGAACTAGAAAATTGAAATAGAAATCCAATAGATTATGAAGAATTTGTTGAAAGAAACACCCAAGCAGAGAAAGAATATTTTTAACTACAAAATATCCAATGAACATCCAACATATTATTACGAATTTGTGGAGAGACTTGAGGAGAGAGAACAACCTGTTGTAGGAGCATTTGCATTTTTTTCTTACTTTAAGATAAGATTTGAGTTTTGTTGGCTTGATTTGGGCTGACCTAGATTCAACCTATATTTCGTAGCAACAAAACCCTCAATCAATGGCCCTTTCGGTAACAACTTGCAAGCATATCACAGTCTCACCCGAAGTGACTATGGGAGGATGTAGAACCAGGTTTCTATAGCCTTAGGGGACTGGGCGATGTGGTATTATTTTGTTATCTTATTCTTAGCAATTATAACTCACTTCGCTGAATTATATTAATCACTTAAACATGCCATATAAAACCATAAACCATCACTGTACTGAAGTAAAATGCAACTATAATAACTGCTACTCTACAATAGATAATTAGTAAATATACACATCAAAACTCCAATTTACCATAGTTCACCCCAATGTAGGGTTACGTCCACAAGAACTGTTACTTAATATAATAAATATTTGAAGAAAAAATAGTTCTTGACATGCGCACTAAGCAATAGGTTATTTGTGCCCTCAGCTGTAGACTCGAGACTCTACACACTCAGCTGTAGAGCCTCACCTTCTCTACCAAATTATAGATCATAGTAATTTACCCATAACATTGATTTGGATCAAAATATTTATTAATGATTCTCTTATTTTTATTTTACCCTATATATACTATTACATCAAAGGTTTATATCATCAAAATACCATGGTCCAAATATAATTGACTCCTTAAAACAAGCAACTGTGTCCCAAAACCCCTTGTTCCCTTACAAAAATGGTGCTCTTTTACAAAAAGGAGGGGCTTCAACCCACCCCGAAGCCCTTATGACATTGCATGATATATTCAAAATGCTCCATTGCGTGGTCCACTTCACGCTATGCGACACAATCCACTACATGCTCCACCTTACAAATTATGGAGTCTTTTCCAAAATCTAGGTCAAGTTGGGTTGCACCCAACAGGCCCCCAACAATCACATGTGACTCGTCTCAAGTCACTCAGCTAATTTTCCTCTGATATTTGTTGCAATGCTATTGTAGGTGCTATTGAACTTTTGCAGAATGTTTGTGACTTGGTTCTCTTCAATCCAAACTTCCTCCAGTAGTATTTATGCCATAGATTTTGTAGCCTTTGACATCATTGTTGTCTCTTTCTATCAAAACTCTTGAATATTCTCATTCACTTCTTGGGACAATTGGAGAGAGTCATCATGCCATGGTTGAGTTCTCTCTGTTAAAGCCTATTCTTCCTTCCTCAACTCCTCTATCTTATTCTGGAGGGAATTTCCCTCATTGACCTTTGTGATCTTCCATGAGATTGGTAAGGTTCTCACAATTGCATGAATCTCCTCTAGGTGTTGCTTCTTCTGTTGAACATCCATGTGTAATCTCTGCACATTTCGATCTTCCTATAGTGAAGTCCAAATATATAAGTTCTCATCTGATAGCTTTCCATAGTCTAGCACTACTACGGAGATGTCATCCATTGCAGCTTTGTCCTCCCTTTTCTCTTGCACTGTCGTTGGTGTGGTTGGTTGTAGCTTCATCTGCAACTTTTTGGTCTTCCTCACGTATGTAAATTACACGTCCACAATATTATCTTTGTATCCTTTTACTGCAAGGTTTAGCTTCACAACCTTATCCTCCACTGGTTCCTCTTCTCGGGCATCAATGTCTAGAACCTCATAGCATGTTACTTCAATCACCTCCTTCAACTTCTACAGTTTTTGTACTGCCTGATACCTTTCTTGGATCATATGGTTGGGATTTTTCTTCAGGAAAAATCGATCTCTTTCTACTTGAATTTTTAACTGTGAATTGTTTTGTTTATGCAACTTTAGCACATCTATGGTCTCTAGATGCATCTTCTCTAATCTTTGAAGTGGCACTGATGTGATGTTCATGTTCATGTACCTCCACTCTTTGGCATGTTATTGTACCTTGGTAGAGTCAAACTGCAGGGATCCGACAGGTTTCGGTGCTATCTGCACTGCAATTATAGGCTCTAGTTTTCTTTCCTCTCCAATTTTCTCCTCTATCTTCACTAGTTGTCTGACTATATGTGCCAATATCTTTAGTTTTGGAATGCACTCCTCGACACCTATTAGAAGTGTGGCATATTGATCCTTTAACTTGTTCCATGATTCTATCATTGCTTCCTGAATTTTCTGCCCAATTTGGTCCAAGTCATCATCAGTGAGGAATAATGGCATTATATTATTTGTCTTGTCTACCTTCTGCTTCTTTTTTATTTTTATGTCATCTTCCATGTGTGCCTTACTCTTTTCTATGAAATTTGGGTTCGTCTTTGTCTTTTGAGACTTTTTGTTCTACTCATCGCATTTAGGAGTATCCTGGTGACCCTCATCGCGTTTCTCCTTTTTTTTATTCTTGTTCATATTTATCCTTCCCACTCACTTCCTCATGATGCGTTGTCTCCTCCTCTAACTTAGTATCCTCTATTTGTGTCTCCACTGCAGTGACCCACTATGCGGGCCACTGTTGTACCTGTGTTAGAAGATCATCTTCTATCACTAGATATGGTAGGGGATTCCATTTCTTCCTTCTATCCCTACGAGCCTATATGTAAATTTTGTGGAAGTCAGCCTTAAAATTTGTGACATTTCTATATTGCTTGTATAGGATCGGTGAAAGGCGAGGGTCTTGTTTCAAAAAAATGGGTAAGTCCATATGGTATAATAAAAAAAATATTATGTTATTCTTTGTTCACTTTTGTTTAGTCATATACCATAGCGAGGCATATCATGCGGCTTCAAAAACATCCATGGCTATCAGAGGGAACTACGAATCTTCTGAATGTCTCCATGCAAGCATCACAATTATCAAAATTAAGTTACCATGCGTAATGAAACAAAGTACCTTCCTCTCGAGCATCACAGTAGTCATCCAGAAACACTTGACATAGATATTTGGCTTAGTTGTATTGAACCCCATTAGCACACTGAACATCTAATGAAACCACCAGTGCAGGGACTTCATTAGCCTGACACTTCCTCATGATTTTTCTAGCCAATATACATGTTGCGAAGTGAACTCCCTATTCATTGACCAAGTTGATATCATAACCATGCTTCCCTTTTGTTAGTCCAAACTTCTTCTTCATGTTTTCTGCTATGGATTTGTCTTAATATTTCAAAATAGACTCCTATGTGGGATTTCACCCTTGATAAGGTAGTCTTGTGATTCTCCATATTAACATTAGCTCGATAGGGATCCTCTTCGCCATCCACAAGCATTTGTCGTGCACCAATACAAGTAGTTATCTAACACAATGCATGCTTCTTGTACTTCTGCTGAAGTGCATCACATTCAACATATTCATCAAGCTAGATTGCGTCAATCCATCCACCCACTGCTACGGTTCTAACCTATTCACACCACTCTCAGGGTAGTGCACTTTTTTAAATACTTGTCTTGTGCAAACTGTGGATATTTATTTCTGTCATTGAAATCATAGTCCGCGAACTTCAGCTGCAGAATCTTCCTATGGGTTTCTCCAGTAAATCGTACTGACTCCAACAATAAAGGTGTGAAGGTACCATACTTCGCATCCTTTGACTCTTTCACTGGTTTTGCATCTATTTTTCTTAGTGGAATATATGGTGGGAGAGGCGGAAAAATTTTTGCGCCATCCATTTCTGTTAGTGTGATAATTCCTAGAAGGTGTACCAAAAATCCCCACTTAAGTGACTAGGTGACAAATGACCCTAACAAAAATTTAATGGTTGTCATCATTCTAGATCTGCAATACAAATGGAAATTTGCAGTAAAAGAAAACAAGATCTAAAACAAATAGCAACAAAATAATGTATCGAAAATAATAACCCAATTAGAAAGACAATTTTAAATGAATAAATATTTATTGATAATACGTGGTGAAGGAGATCTACAGATTGGTCTATAAGTCCCCCTCCATGGGATGGGTTGTTTAATATCATTGATGCTTCAGAAATAGAATTCCCTCTCTCAACCGCGTGAAAATCCCATCAAAGAGAAGAACTCAAATGGGAGCTCAATACAATGACGATAGTTTTGACGATGATAATGATCATGGTGAAGAATGAATGAAAAAAATTCTTATTTATAACAAAGTATGGAGTTAATCTTAAAAATGGAGAATAATAAAATAATATCAACCAAATTCATATCTAATCTCTTGGAATACTTTATGATATTTATTGGAGAGGAAAATATACTTAAAATAGTTAAATACCTTTATTTAGAAATAATTAAAAAATAAAATTATTATTTAATTATTTCGCGAGAAATAAGAAAGGTGTGAAATCAAAATAATTATTAAATAGTGATTTAATAATTATTATAATAACGTAAATAAGGAAAATTAAACAAATAGTGATTTATTTAAATATTCCTAAGGGATTTAGTCAAATGTGACAAGGCATAAATTTGTTTTTGTAAGCTTTGGTAGGACTCTTCGATTTTCATGTCCATTACACACCCCGCTACAGGGGAGGGGTAGCCCAAGATTTGAACCCAAGACTTCTGGTTCGGTGAGACTTCATTTCCACAGCCACTGCCACTTGGGCTACCCCATGTGCACAAAAGTGACAAGGAATAATTATTTAAATAATTATTTAATAATATTTCTTAGAGAAAATTATATAAGTAATCATTTATCTAATTGTTTTGATGGGGTTGTTTTAATTGTAGAGTTGAGGCTTCTGTGATCCATATCAGGTTTATGAGAGATTTTTCGCCAAAAAATAAAAAATAATTTAATTCCACATGGTGTATTTCGATCCACCTAGTTAGAAATGGCTAGGTGATCAGTTTTTGGTGATAACAGTTTCCATTTTCACTTGCTTTACTTCTTCCTCACTATCTCTTACTTGTTTGGGCTCTTTATGAGGCTTGACATGTCCCTTTTCCTGTTTCTTCTTCGTTCTTTGCTCTTTGGTCATTTTCTTTCTTGGAGATCTCCATTGTGTGCGTTATGATTCTGCTGCAGGTGGTGATGCTGCTAAGAGAATATCACATGATGTTGTGAGCATATTATATGCTTCTTCCATGATTTCGGCTTAGTCATTCTCAGTAAGTATACAAATAAAATCCTTAGGATTCATATGGCATCAAAAATTTTTGCAACTTCTTCGCAATAGCAATACTCGAATTCTCAATTCAGCAAAGTGAAAAATCTGGGTAGGATGTGGATTTTTATAATAAATCTGAATTTCTAACCCCATCTTTAACTCATATTGTGTTCATTAATTTCATATCTATCACTAGATCTGATCAATTTGTCCTCATAAATGCATATTTCCGCGTGTTTTAACGACAACTTTCCTTTTTAACGGTCATATTTTTACGGTGAATTTTGAATGGGTCCCATATTTTAGTGAGAAACCCCTCTTACGTCGAGACTCCTATGAACTTCGACATAATCCAAAATGTAGTGAGGTAACTTCCTACATTGAATCTCTCTCTTCAATGTAGTTTATAGTCAAGTGCCCACTTTCAACTACAGGTGGCACTAAGACTTTTCTCCTTACTTCAGAGAAAAGCTGAGGGGTAGGTTTTTTCCTGTACAAATTCAACTTGCTTCCATTTACTTTTCCTAGAACCAATTCTCGATTTAACTTTTCTAATTGAAATACACCTCCTATAGGTTTTAACCCCATACAAAAATTAACTGCATACAAATTCCAAAAAGAGAAAATAAAAAATATCGAGAGCATAACACATAAAACAAATATGCATAGAGATTTTCCCCTAGATCCCAAAATTGGGACTACCAGATTGATTTTTCATTATGTTCCTTTCAATGTTACAATACATATATATACATGTAGAAGTATCAAATACCATGGACAGAAAACCATCACACCCAAAACCATGTTTGAAAACCATGCACAACACCATAGGTAGGTCCGCCCACTTAATATAGGGTCCAAAAAAATTAACCCGGGCTCTGCCCCCCTCTAACCCCCCGGTTAACTAGGAGGACTAGTCATGGAAACAATATAACACAACCCAACACCTCCATTAGTAATATGCTTAATAATGTATGGGCCAAACCAATGCATCATGAACTTTCCTAGAAATTTTACAAACTTACTGTCATAAAGGAGAACAAGGTCTCCTACCTGGAACTTCTTCTACCTAATATGTTTGTTATGTGAGGCCTTTTCTCTTGCTTTCGGTCCCTGCTGATGGAATCCTGCTATAAATCTATCTTCCTCCAAAGAAAGAAATTGCGACATTCTTTCCTCCATTATATCAGGGTCTACCATATCTATAAAAGTTGCAATCCTTAAGTTAGGCATGATGTACTCCATGGGCATCACAAATTATTTCCCATAAACTAACCTGAAGGGTGTTTGACTTGTCAACTTTTTACATGTGGTCATATAAGCCCATAATAATGATGGAATTTTAAGGTCCCAGTCATCTTTATTCACACTCCATACCTTAGTAAGTGCATTCTACAAAATCGTATTAAATGCTTCTACTATTCCATTGGCATAAGGGTGATAAGGGTTACTCTTCTGATGATAAACTTGGAACTCCTCAGTCAATGGTTAAATAGTATTATTCAGGAAGTGTCAACCTTGGTCGCTCATTAAAATCTTTGGACATCCAAATCTAGACAATATGCACTCAAAAATAAACTTTGCAATAGTCTTTGTGTTGTAGTCCCTTACTAGTTGTGCCTCTACCCATCTTTTAAAGTAATCAATCATTGTAATTATGTACCTTGCATTATTCCTCCTTCCAGGTGAGTTGATAGGCCCAACAAAATAAATGCCCACTTATTAGAGGCCAACCATGTAACTTGTTGTACCAATGACATCTCATCTCTTCTTGAAGGCTTTCCTGTTCTTTGACACACATCACATGCTCAACAATTCTCCTTCACATCTTTATGTAGTCTAAGCCACCACAATCCTACTCTCAAAATATTATGCGCAATAGCTGTTCCTCCATAGTGTCCATTAGTTTTTCCCCCATGATATGTTGCTAGAATCATTAGTCTTTCATGTTCAAGAACATATCTACGCAGTATCTCCTCTGGTCCCATCTTATATAACTATCCTGCTATTAATGAAAAGTTAGTTGCCTTAACCACTAATTCTTTCTTTTGCTGCATAGTATACTATGAAGGAGCCATTCCTGTGATAAAAAACTAAATGATATCTGCGAAGTGGTCATATGTTACTCTGATTGCAAATAACTGAACATCACAGAGATTATCCTCTATGCTAGTTGGTTCTTCCCCTATTTCAAACCTTGACGGATGGTGAGGTCCTGCGTTCAGTCTCAATGATTTGACAATGATCTAAAATTCATATTCCTAGAATAAAAAATAACGATATGAAAATATTTCCTCCTTAGACAACCTTATTTACCAAATACTTTAGTGCATAATGATCTGTAAATATTTTAAAGTGTGATCCAAACAAATAGTGTCTAAACATATTTAAAGCATACACCATGGTGAGTCATTTCCTTTCTGTAGTGGTGTAATTCCCTTTTGCTTTAGTTAACTTTCTAATTGAAAAATCTGTAGGACGATCAATCTCTCCTACACTAGGTTTTGTTAATACTACTCCTAAAGCTATACAAGAGGCATCCACAGGAACATGGAATTCCTTCTTCCAATCAGGGAACACTAGTATAGGTGTAGCTACCATTTTTTCTTTTAATATTTCGAGTCTCTTCTAACATTCTTCATTCCACTAAAAATTTACATCCTTCTTCAACAATTTCTCCATAGGCACAATGATCTGAGCATACCCCTTAATGAACTTCCTACAATACATAGTATGTCCTAACATATTTTGAAGCTATCTTATTGTCTTAGGTTGAGGCAATTTCACAATGATAACAATCTTAGCAGGGTCCACCATTAGTCCGTGCTTATGAAAAATATGTCCCAACAATATGCCAAAACGTACACAAAATATGCACTTCTTTAGGTTCAAAGGGATCTGATATTGTCTACATGTGTTGAGCATAAGTCCTAAACTTCCAACATGTTTTCTCAACAATCAAAATATTGTCCAATCATCAAAATATACCTCTAAAAACGTGTGGATATAATCCTTCAAAGCTGCGACCACCACCCTAGAAAATATAGTAGGGGCATTTTTAAATCTAAAAGGCATTACTGTGTATTGATATGAGCCCCATTCTATAGAAATTGTGCCCTTATGCCGATCTTCAACTGCAATGCCTATCTAATGATAACCTATGAATCTATCTGTAAATGAGTAAGCTTCCTGAACTCCTACATTATCTAGCACTTCATCTCTGAAAGGGGTAGGGAAGGGATCATTTAAACATGCATTGTTGAGCTTCCTCAAATGAACACAAATCCTAATTTCTACTTGAGTCTTCTTCTCTTGCACCTCCATAGGACTCACCCATTCTAATTCTTCTACACGTTCAATAATTCCTACTGTTATCATCTTATAAAGCTCTACTTTCACTTTCTCTTATACTTCAGGTTCAACCTGTAAGGTCTTTATTTGACTAGCTTCACATCAGGATTAAGGGGAATCTTCATGACTCCTACATCTCTTATTATACCCTTCATCTCTGAAAACTTGGTGGGAAATACTTCTTGATATTCATGAAGTAACTCTATAACTTTACTAACTATCTCCTCATCCTAGTAGGCTCCTATTGTTGCAAATTTGGGTTCCTTATTTGATCCTATGTTCACCTTCTTGGTATTTAGTGGATTCGTTATGCCTAGTATCTCTAGCTTAGGTCCAGTTACTTCATGGTATCCTTATGACTCTACTATGTATATAAGGAGAGGATCTTCTTATTCATCTACATTAATATTGTAATGCTCCAACACATTTTCTATCTGTGCATCTCAAATAGGTTGCTACCATGTCAGTGGAGTTACATTCTCAAAAATGTTCTTCTTGACTATTTGAAGGGCCAAATCTATGTATGGACAATCATACTCAAAGTTTAATTTTAATATGAAGCCATCAACCATGTCTACCCAGTTCATGGTACCATGACAAAGTTCTATTTTTGGGTACCAGTTCTTAGGGATTGTCTCTAATGTATGAATGAATCCATGTACCCAATCTTACTGTGGAATATCCTTCCATGCTGTAGTGCATAGCTAGATATGCTTCCTAGGATTAGTTTCACCATCATATTTTATCTCCATATTTGTATCTATTTGTCCAAACCTTATTCCCATTAGTGTTCAACATTCCCACCAACCTCCTATATTCTTCTTATGTGCATTCCACCATCTAACAGGCATATCTTTCATGGCTATATCTAAGGATGACAACCTTTGATTTTATAGAACTTGTTATTCATAATCATTAAGGAAAGTATTTACATCACTTAATCCATCACTTAGAACTAAAAAGAACTGATATATGTAACTTTTCATCCTAGCCCGATGACAAAGGTCAGTGCTAGTCTATTCTTGTTTTAAATTCTTTTCCCTTAGAGTATGAAGTTTTAAAGAGGTCATGAGTCAAGTTTATTCTCAGTCCCCATTGGTTCTCCTCCATCCACCACTGTTTCATAGCCACGTGTCATCTTATGTTAGTCACCGAGTCTTTTAGTAATTGCGCAGCGCATATATACTATTAAAGTGTTTTCGCAGCGCTTTTATAGTTTAGCAGTTTCGCAGCACAATCCCGATTAGGCAATTTCGCAGCACATCATTCAAATTTAAAACTGACAGCGCTGCGAAATCATGGATTCGTACATTTCGCAGCGAATCTTTCCCAAAATGTCAAGTCCGTTAGGTGAGTTATAGGTCGTGTCTTCTCATGTCAGCTCATGTACCCCTCTTATCACATTTCACCACTCATTGCCATTATCACCACCACTAGATCTGTTGACATGCACGAATCATCCTTTCCAAGAAAGACCACCGTGCATAAATCTTAATGATGGTTGTAAATCTTGCATGAATGACAAATCTGCAAGATTACAATTTGAGAAATTTTAAACGGCAAGATTTCAAGTTCAAATACAAAGATAATCAAGCGAGGCTGAATTCAAATAGAAGCTGAATCACAATTCAAACCAGAGCTGGTAGTCATTGTTTGCGAATATTTGGAAAAATCAATGGAGAAAAAGGAGCACAGATCTGGCAAATGTCTAAGGACCGAGCCTGAAGGCCTAGATATAACACTTAGAAATAAAGAGGTGGAGAAAGCATTCAAAAAGGCCGGGTGCTGGAATTTTTGCAAAAAGCTACGAGGACACGCACAGGTAACCAAATAATTTGCACTTAACTTCACAGGCTTGAATTCGAAGGTAGCTATGATAGAATTGCAGGTCTCGCCAGAGGTGATATCTACTGTGACAGAGATCCCACGAGGACAAGAGCAATGGTTCAAAAATTTCAAATTTGATATGAATCCTTGCAAGGAGTTCTTAAAGAATGAGTTTGTAAATGCAGATTTAAGTGAGGCAGTGCCCAGGAGTTATGTCAAAGAATATTATCCTCATTTACTCACCTGCATACAAAAATATTTGACTTGCGAAGGAAGGTATAACAAGGTTTACTCATACCATTTTAAGCTCCTTTTGCATTTCACAGGGAAGGTCTCCATAGACTTACCTGATAAGGTACAGCTGAGGAAAGAGGATTGTGAAACCTCTTTGTTTCATCATGGTTTGATTAAACTACTGGTTTTATATGAGCTCCAAAAGGTAGATAGAGATTGGAATTCATTCATTTTTATGGCTGGCTTCAAAAGCCATACTAGCCTCAGTCCTCTACCTGCAAGAGATTTTACAATAGCAGAGTTCCAAACTCACAAGCAATAAAACAAGTGAAGCCACTCACCATTCAAGATCCACCTCAGCAATCAACTAAGGAAAAAGCTCATGGTAAAAAGACTGTACCTGAAACAAGCACATCTGAAGTAGTCTCAAGGAGAAGAACAAGAAGTCAGATGACTAAGGAAAAAGGTAAAGTTGTAGTAGTTGAAGAAAGTCCAGTTTCCAAGGGAAGTCTAAATGATTTATTACAGGCTATTGATTTTGAGCAGTCTCTACCAGTTCAAATTGAATTGATACAGTCAGAACAAGAGAGTACCAAGAAAGAAAAAGCCTAAAAAAGGCTTAAATTTGATGAGCCAGCTGAACAATTTGTTTTTAAACCTAGAAGGCCTATGACAAGGAGATTCCAGCAAGTACAGGAAGAACTGCCAAGAACAGAGGAAACAGGGGAAGGGACACAATGCCAGCAAAGGAAGAACACAGGAAAAACAGTTATTACATCCAAAGAAGACAATATAGCAGACCTGAAGAGAAAATTGGAATCAGCTAAGCATGAGATTGTCAAATTGAAAAAAACTGCTAGAAGACATGCAGTCATACAAGCAAACTATTACAGAATTAAAACCCTATGGGAGGAGAATGAAGTTGTAGAAGTGGTTGATTGCAATACACAATTTCACACCTGGGCAGTGCCAGCAATCAAAGAAGCCAAGTACATCAGGATGATTAATATGCAACTAAGAGCTGGGAATAAGGTTATGAAGAAACAAATAGAAGATCTGAAGGCACAACTAAGCCAGCTTAAAGGACCTGCTAAATGAAATTACATTTCAAGTAAGATTGTGTTTTGAAATTTTGATAAGTTTTCTTGATCTCACCTTTTTGAAGAAACCCAAATCCCTATTCAGCTTTTGTAAAGTCTAAAAGAAGTTTTGGAAACTAAGTACTTGATTAATAAAAGTCTCGGGTTAAAAACAAGGTTTTTTAAACAACTCTGCAGTTTCGTAGCGTGCTACGAAACTGCTGAAGGTGATGATTTCAACATAAATCAACCAGTTTTGAAGCAGAAGCGGGAAAATTTTGAAGGACAGATGTATAAAACGAGACATCTAAAGTTACAGCAGCCAATCAGACTAGCACAAGTGGAAATAAATGGGTTGGATCAAAAAGTTGCATTTTGTCATATCATAAGAAAATTAAAGCACGGATCAGGCAACTTGAATGCGTTTTCCTTTTTTTGTTTTCAAGAGAGTGGATGACACATCATCAAATCATGTTTCATAACAGTGGATAGCACATCAATAGACGTGGCCACCGTCATGTTTTGGGGAACAAAGATCAAAGACCGACTGATGTGGAATTGAAAACCACAAAACCGAGAAGCAAGGATAGTCTCCTAATTTTTCTAAACAATGAAGAAGATACAGCATTCAAGAGCAGCGTGGAGCATTAAATACCCATCTCAGCCAAACTGAAAGAGAACCAGATGTCAAAGAAAGGGATTATCTTAGTCAAAGCCATTATGCATGTAATATGGAGTTAGAGTCATATTTGATTTAGATCTCTAAAAAACTCCAGTCAACACTTTGTTGTATTTATTAAGTAGTTAGAGTTTAAGAGTTGTCAATAATAGAAGTAGTTTTCGAATTCCCTTCATGCTTGAGGAGGAATCTCGATCAGTTAGAATAAGAGCTCTATATATAGCTGAAACAACAATGTAATCAGGGTTGGAAATTTTTTATGAAAAGGCTGGTATTTGGCTTATGTAAAACTTTGTTTCAGTAATACAAGTTTGGCTTTACTTCTCAAGATTCATGAGGGATCTTTATGTTCAGAATATGTGATGTTTTCCTTTTCCTAATTCTTGCAGTGGTATGCATGTATAATCACTCAGAATTCACTGAATGTGCTCTGACTTCCTGTATACATTTATAAACTGTGTGGTCCTATATGAGTTTATGTTCTGAATGTTTAAATGTTGAATGCCCTGACTTCTACGTAAGGTTGAATTTATTGTTATATTGAGATGTTGTTGACTCCATAAGCCCAATGGATAGTTGTTAATGTGTTTCCACCATTCATATTTTTCACAGTTGTTCTACAAGAATTAGCCATCGTATCTACAATCAAAATCATTAACCCATTTAGAGAGAGCCCTCTCAGGTTGAGGAGGCTAAGCCTCAGCCTAAAGTAGGTTTGAAATAGTTACTTAGAGTCAACCTAACCAGCAGCCTATCAGGATATGATTTTGAGATAACATTTTGGTGCATCTGCCGGGAGCCTGAAGATTATTCATTCCTGAAATCAAGAAGCTGAACTTCTGAAGGTAGCAGGAGCTCAGAAAGTTTTCGAGGCTGCATTCTACCTTGGTGACTCCATACAATTTTAAAGTTTAAAAGGTGGCTTCGAGAGGAAGATATACAAGGAGTAATCCTGACCCAAATCCACCTACTCCTGTGGATAATCCAAACACCATCTCAAGGAGCAGGCAAAGATTTCCTGATATACCAGGTACTTCATCTTTTTCGAAATCTTTGTTCCCTGAATTTTCTAGAAGTCCTGAAGATAAAATTGCAGATGATAAAATTCATGAGGTATTGTTGAGGTCTGAGAACGAAGAAGAACTTATTGGAATTATTTTAGATTTACAAAAAAGAGGAATTGATACTTCATCCTTAGTGTCACAAAAATATAAGGAGGAGTTTTGGGAGGTTGTTACTTCAGAATTACTGTTAGAGGAAGAAGATTTAAACCAACTCAAAGAGCTTGATCCTTTTAAATTTTTGCTCAAATCCAAAACTGGTTTACCCCTCCCAAATTGGAGTTCCTTTGTCAGTGGTTTGCAAAGTCCAAATAGTCCTTTTCATACTAATACTTTATCCTCTGCCTCTGCTAGTCCCAATAGTCCTCAGACACTATCTCACACTAGTTCTGGTCCTACCAGTCATACAATACCTGTTATTACTGCTCCTCCATTCATCATGGCTATACCTGCTAGGTATGCTCCACTAGCTCTCCCTGCTGTTTTACATGACCTTCCTAGAAAATATGCTGCCAGAATTCCAACATGGGGAGGAGATGAAGACATTACAGCAGAAGAACATGTAGATAGGTTCAATGATTTTGTTGACAGGGAAGAAGTTGATGATGAAGATGTAAAACTAAGATTGTTTGCTCAAACTTTCATTGGAGAAGTCAGAAAATGGTTCAAAGCCCTTAGAGCCGGAAGTATTCACAGTTGGGTAGAATTTGAAGATAGCTTTCTAAGGAAATGGGGAAAGAAAACCAACCCTGTTCAAGCCCTTACTGAATACAACAATCTTAAAAGAGCTCCAGAGGAAACTATCCAAAACTTTTCTAAGAGGTTTAATACAATATACAATTCTATTCCAGCTCATTTGAAAACTCCTGGAGCTTTGGCACAGTTGAGATATGTTGAATCATTTGATTCAGATTTCTCTCTCTTACTCAGAGAAAGGGATTCCGCCTCTCTTGCTGACATGAAAAATGATGTAATTAAGGTGGATGTGAATATGATTGCTGCTAAGAAATCAAAGATGGCAAAGGCTAAGCTGAAAGAAGAAGCGAAACCTTCTACCTCTGCTCCAGAAGACAAGTTCGAAACAATGATGAAGACCATGGAAAAATTGATGGACCGACTAGCTCTTGGGAATGCTTCTGCTCCTCCAGCACAGCAGGAACCTCAATTCAGGAACCCTCAGTTCAGAAGACCTCAGAATTAGCAAAGGCCAAGAGAGAACAGAAATCAGCAGTCAGATCCTCCAGTGAGACCTCCTTTCCAACAAAATTTGGTAGATGAAGAAGATGAGCCTGAAGTCCCTGAGGAATCAATCCATTGTTTTGATGAATAAGTGTCAGGGATTTTCTTGACTAAGGAGGAACATGATGAGTCCAGTATGATAAAATCAGGAAAAGAACCTTCATATTTTTTAAAGGCTATCAGCACGTTATCTTTGAGATGCAAAAGCAGTACAATCTTAGGAATATAGATGTTCCTATTACAACAAACAAAGCACAACCCAAGAAGGATACCTCAAGGACAGTTGAAGATAAAAAGGAAAACTCAAATGTGGTTGAAGGTAAGGATGATTCTCCTTTGTAAAAAAGGATATTCAAATTCTTTCTCCTCCTAAAGAAATTGACAAGACTGCTTCTGTTTTTAATCTTGAGAATGAGATTGCAAAAATTAAGATATCAGTCCCTTTTAATGAAATTCTCAAGGTAGACAAATACAGAAGAAAAAATGTTGAAATGCTTAATTCAAAACCAGGAGTGGCTGACATCCTAAATGTACAAGAAGATAATCCTGTTATCTGTTTGGGTCCAAGACTTGTAGATGAACATAATGAAGAGTTTCCCCCTTCTACATAAGCATTAGCATTCATGATATGACTCTACATAATGCTATGTTAGACTCGGGGGCATCACATAATCTCATGCCTAAGGTAATCATGGAAAGACTGGGGTTAGAAGTAACTAGGCCATATAAGGATTTATTTTCCTTTGATTCAAAAAGAGTCCAATGCATTGGTTTGATAAAAGATGTTGTTGTGGGGCTCACACAAATTCCAGCAAAAACAATTGTTATGGACATTGTTGTTGCAGACATTCCACCAAAGTTTGGAATGCTTCTTTCGAGGTCATGGGCAGCAAAAATCAAGGGCACAATGTAGATGGATCTTACATATGCTACCATCCCAGTGTTTGGTGAACAAAGGAGGTTGTATTGGGAGACAAGGATGGCCTACATGGTAAGCAGCAAAGACAAGCCTTAGAATTTTCCTATTTATTCATTTGATACTGGTCTTGGATCAGCTATCCTTTTCAATGAATCAGTTGGAAGAGAATCACAAGATGAACCTGCGGAAAATCAGTGTCAAGAAGGGCAGCAAGGAGATGAAAGGGACATCATGGGCTGTTGGTCATTATACTTTGATGGATCAGCAGGAAAAGAAGGGGCAGGAGCTGGGATTTGGATCACTAGTCCAACTGAAGAAAGTAAGTTTCTCTCCTACAAATTAAACTTTGATTGTACCAACAATATGGCTGAGTACGAATCTCTGATTTTAGGTTTAGAAGCCTTGATAAAATTGAAAGATAAAAAATTTGTTGTTTATGGAGATTCTGAATTGGTAATTAAACAAGTAGAAGGTGCATATCAAACTAAGGATACAAGGATGAGAGCATACAGAAACTTAGTGTTGGAGATGTTGGAAAAATTTCTTTTAGCATCAAAACTAGAGATCAAAACTCTATTGTAGATTCTCTTGTTGTTTCTGCCAGTCCTTTTATCATTCCTAAACACTCTTCTGAAAATTATGAAGTGGAGGTTCGCCATAGACCAGTCATACCAGATAATATCACAAATTGGCAAGTTTTTGAGGATTATCAACATGTAAGGAACTTCATTGAATTAAAAGAAGAATTTGAACACAATCAGATAGATCAGCAGAATATGTTAATAGAGTCAAAGGAAAGTTCTGAAGTCTTACAATTACAAAACAACTTAATTCCTAAGGGCTTCATTCCCCTTGAGAAATTATTTGATCAAAATGATGTGCTCAAAGCACCAAGACTACAAGCTAATGAAGAAGAAGTGGAAAGCTGCAATTTAGGAGACTCAGTTGTGCCTAAGATAGTCAAGATTTCAAAATTCCTTTCAGCTGATATGAAGACTAAATATGTTGAGATGATGAAAAGATTCATTGATGTTTTTGCATGGAGTTATGCTGACTTGAAACAATATGATTCTTCAATTATACAGCATACCATTCCTATTAAGTAGAATGAAAATCCTTTTAAGCAGAAGTTAAGAAGAATTAATCCTCTTCTAATGCCACTGATTGAAAAAGAAGTGAAAAAGCTCTTTGATGCTAAAATTATTGCTCCAATCAGATTCTCAAATTGGCTTTCTAATTTGGTACCAGTTAGAAAAAAGAATGGAGAGATCAGAATTTGTATAGACTTCAGAAACTTAAACAAAGCTTCATTGAAAGATAATTACCCCCTTCCCAAAATGGATTTGATTCTGCAAGTTGGTTCATAAAGGATGTCTATGCTTGATGGTTTCTCAGGGTACAATCAGATTCTTGTTCACCCAGATGATCAGGGAAAAACGGCCTTCACCACACCATGGGGAACATTCATGTATGCAAAGATTCCATTTGGTCTCATGAACGCGGGAGCCACTTTCCAGAGAGTAGTGGATATTTCTTTTGCTGAAGAAAAGGACAAATCAGTGGTGGTTTATCTTGATGACATCACAGTTTTTTCAAAAAGGGAAGAACATCACTTAAAGCACCTTGAAAGGGTCCTACTGAAGTGTAGGAGGTTTGATATTTCTCTAAACCAAACCAAAAGTATTTTCGCTTTAACTTCTGGCAAACTGCTTGGTCATATTATTTCTGAAGAAGGAATTAGGATTGATCCTAATAGAGTTAGTGCAATTCAAAAATTAGATCTACCAAGGAGTAAGAAGGAGATTCAATCCTTTCTTGGGAAGGTTAACTTTGTTAGAAGATTCATTCCTAACTTTGTTGAAGTTGTCAAGAACATAAAAAAGATGTTAAAGAAAGGAGCAGATTTTAAGTGGACAGTTGAAGAAAAGAAATCGTTTCAAGAGATCAAGAAGGCACTTACTCAAGCACTAGTACTTATCAGCCCAGATTTTACCAAGGAGTTCCTTATCTTCACATTCGCTTCTGAAGACACAATTGCTGGAGTTTTACTGTAAAAAGGATGTCAAGGTACTGAAAAACCCATTTCCTTCTTTAGCAAGACATTAGGAAATGTTGAATTGAAATATAACATCTTAGAGAAGCAAGCCTATGCATTGGTGAAAGCAGTAAAGGATTTCAGAATCTATGTTTTGCACTCTCACATTGTTGCCTACGTTCCAAATGCTGTTATAAAAGATATTCTTACACAAGCTGATCTAGATGGAAAAAGGGGAAAGTGGATAGCAAAATTGTTAGAGTATGACATTGAGATCAAACCCACAAAGTTGGTAAAAGGTCAAGGCCTAGCTAAATTGTTGACACAGTCAAACTTGGACTGTATTGATATTAATTTAAGCACAGAGATCTCAGAAATTTCTGAAAATGAAGAGGAATTGGTCCAAATAAATGAAAAATTCTTGATCTCAGAATGGTACAAGGATATAGCATTTGTTTTGCAGCATAATAGAGCTCCTGATAATCTTTCAGAATCCAAAGCTCAGTTTACCAAATTAAAATCTCTTAGATATTTTGTGTATGACCAAAATTTGTTTTGGAAAGATGCAGGAGGAATATTATTAAATTGCCTCATTGAAGAAGAAGCTGATAAAGTAATGGATGAGTTTCATAAGGGGGATTGTGGAGGACATCACTATTGGAAAGCCACTGCAAACAAGGTCTTGAGAGCTGGCTATTTTTGGCCAACTATGTTCAAAGATATCCATAAAAAGATAGACGCATGTCATGAATGTCAAGTCTTTGAAGGAAAGAGAAAGCTTATGCCACTTCCCTTGGTTCCTATTTATGTTGAAGCACCTTTCCACCAGTGGGGATTAGACTTTATAGGAGAAATCCATCCCCCTTCATCAGGACAGCATCGCTGGATTCTCACAGCCACCGATTACTTTACAAAATGGATAGAAGCAATACCCACAAGGCAAGCAAATGATTCAGTGATTATTTCTTTCTTAGAAAATAATATATTATCAAGATTTGGTTGCCCAATTGAGATCATTACTAACAATGCTCAAGCTTTCAAGTCCAAAAGAATGATTATTTTTTTTCATCAGTATCACATCTCCCTTGGACATTCCACTGCTTATTATCCACAGGGAAATGGTTTGGCTAAATCATCAAACAAGAGCCTTGTGAGAATCATTAAGAAACTGCTGCAAGAAAATAAAAAAGCTTGGAATTTGAAACTGAAATATGCTTTGTGGGCTGACCGGATTTGCACAAAGAGGTCCATTGGAACATCACCATATGAGCTAGTATATGGGGCTGAGGCCATATTTCCAACATCCCTTGGAGTACCAGTAATGAAGTTGATTCAAGGACTAGAAGAGGAACCAAATGCTATACAGCGAAGGATCAATCAGCTAATAGTTTTGCAAGAGAAAAGAAATGAGGTGTTTGACAATCATCAACAAAAAAAAAACAGGATCAAGAGAGCATTTGACAAAAAGATCAAACAAGTTACATTCCAGATCCATGATAAAGTCTTGAAATGGGAAGCTAGAATTGAAGAGAAAGGTAAATATGCTAAATTTGAAAATTTGTGGAAAGGGCCATATCAAATTTCTGCTTTCCATGGAAATAATACTTACATTCTACAAGAGATTGATGGAACGCCATATGCTGGAGGACCTGTTAATGGCAGGTTCCTAAAGCATTACAATTGATTAAATTTCTGCCAAGTTTCTCTCAACATTGTATATAACCGTTTTATTAGTCTTTCTTTGTTGCAAATAAATGACAAGTTGAACAGGAAGCTCTAGCCTGAGGTGAAGGCTCATAAAGCTAGAAAAGGATGCTTGTCAACTCCATCTATGTTTTCATAAATTGGAAAAAGCACTGGACATACGAGTTCTTAGTGTACTACAGGAGCACACTATCCCAAGTGGAGCCACTATTATCACTTAGAACTAAAAAGAACTGATATATGTAACTTTTCATCCTAGCCCGATGACAAAGGTCAATGCTAGTCTATTCTTGTTTTAATTTTTTTTCCCTTAGAGTCTGAAGTTTTAAAGAGGTCATGAGTCAAGTTTATTCTCAGTCCCCATTGGTTCTCCTCCATCCACTACTGTTTCATAGCCACGTGTCACCTTATGTCAGTCACCGAGTCTTTTAGTAATTTCGCAGCGCATATATACTATGAAAGTGTTTTCGCAACGCTTTTATAGTTTAGCAGTTTCGCAGCGCAATACCGATTAGGCAATTTCGCAGCGCATCATTCAAATTTAAAACTGACAGCGCTGCGAAATCATGGATTCGTACATTTCACAGCGAATATTTCCCGAAATGTCAATTCCGTTAGGTGAGTCACAGGCCGTGTCTTCTCATGTTAGCTCATGTACCCCTCTTATCACATTTCACCACTCATTGCCATTATCACCACCACTAGATTTGTTGATACGCATGAATCATCATTTCCAAGAAAGACCACCGTGCATAAATCTTAATGATGGTTGTAAATCTTGCATGAATGACAAATCTGCAAGATTACAATTTGAGAGATTTTAAATGGCAAGATTTCAAGTTCAAATACAAAGATAATCAAGCGAGGCTGAATTCAAATAGAAGCTGAATCACAATTCAAACCAGAGCTGGTAGTCATTGTTTGCGAATATTTGGAAAAATCAATGGAGAAAAAGGAGCACAGATCTGGCAATTGTCTAAGGACCGAGCCTGAAGGCCTAGATATAACACTAAGAAATAAAGAGGTGGAGAAAGCATTCTAAAAGGCCGGGTGCTGGAATTTTTGCAAAAAGCTACAAGGAGGACACGCACAAGTAACCAAAGAATTTGCACTTAACTTCACATGCTTGAATTCAAAGGTAGCTATGATAGAATTGCAGGTCTCGCCAGAGGTGATATCTACTGTGGCAGAGATCCCACGAGGACAAGAGCAATGGTTCAAAAATTTCAAATTTGATATGAATCCTTGCAAGGAGTTCTTAAAGAATGAGTTTGTAAATGCAGATTTAAGTAAGGCAGTGCCCAGGAGTTATGTCAAAGAATATTATGCTCATTTACTCACCTGCATACAAAAATATCTGACTTGCGAAGGAAGGTATAACAAGGTTTACTCATACCATTTTAAGCTCCTTTTGCACTTCACAGGGAAGGTCTCCATAGACTTACCTTTTTATCTTTTCCGTAGTTTGAGTAAGATGTGTGATAAGGGACAACTAAGGAAAGAGGATTGTGAAACCTCTTTGTTTCATCATGGTTTGATTAAACTACTGGTTTTAGATGAGCTCCAAAAGGTAGACAGAGATTGGAATTCATTCATTTTTATGGCTGGCTTCAAAAGCCAGACTGGCCTCAGTCATCTACCTGCAAGAGATTTTACAATAGCAGAGTTCCAAATTCAGAAGCATGAAAACAAGTGAAGCCACTCATCATTCAAGATCCACCTCAGCAATCAAATAAGGAAAAAGCTCATGGTAAAAAGAATGTACCTGAAACAAGCAGATCTGAAGTAGTCTCAAGGAGAAGAACAAGAAGTCAGATGACTAAGGAAAAGGGTAAAGCTGTAGCAGTTGAAGAAAGTCCAATTTCCAAGGGAAGTATAAATGATTTATTACAGGCTATTGATTTTGAGCAGTCTCTACCAGTTCAAATTGAATTGATACAGTCAGAACAAGAGAGTACCAAGAAAGCCAAAGCCTCAAAAAGGCTTAAATTTGATGAGCCAACTGAACAATTTGTTTTTAAACCTAGAAGGCCTATGACAAGGAGATTCCAGCAAGTACAGGAAGCACTGCCAAGAATAGAGGAAACAGGGGAAGGGACACAACGCCAGCAAAGGAAGAACACAGGCAAAACAGTTATTACATCCAAAGAAGACAATATAGCAGACCTGAAGAGAAAATTGGAATCAGCTAAGCATGAGATTGCCAAATTGAAAAAAGTTGCTAGAAGACATGTAGTCATACAAGCAAACTATTACAGAATTAAAACCCTATGGGAGGAGAATGCAGCTGTAGAAGTGGTTGATTGCAATACACAATTTCACACCTGGACAGTGCCAGCAATCAAAGAAGCCAAGTACATCAGGATAATTAATATGCAACTGAGAGCTGGGAATAAGGATATGAAGAAACAAATAGAAGATCTGAAGGCACAACTAAGCCAGCTTAAAGGACCTGCTAAATGAAATTACATTTCAAGTAAGATTGTGTTTTGAAATTTTGATAAGTTTGCTTGATCTCACTTTATGAAGAAACCTAAATCCCTATTCAGCTTTTGGAAAGTCTAAAAGAATTTTTGGCAACTAAGTACTTGATTGATAAAAGTCTCGGGTTAAAAACAAGGTTTTTTAAACAACTCAGCAGTTTCGTAGCGCGCTACGAAACTGCTGAAGGTGATGATTTCAACATAAATAAACCAGTTTTGAAGCAGAAGCGGGAAAATTTTGAAGGACAGATGTATACAACGAGACATCTTAAGTTACAGCAGCCGATAAGACTAGCACAAGTGGAAATAAATGGTTTGGATCAAAAAGTTGCATTTTGTCATATCATAAGAAAATTAAAGCACGGATCAGACAGCTTGAATGCGTTTTCCTTTTTTTGTTTTCAAGACAGTGGATGACACATCATCAAATCATGTTTCATAATAGTGGACAGCACATCAATAGACGTGGCCACCGTCATGTTTTGGGGAACAAAGATCAAAGACCGACTGATGTGGAATTGAAAACCACAAAACCGAGAAGCAAGGATAGTCTCCTAATTTTTCTAAACAATGAAGAAGATACAGCATTCAAGAGCAGCGTGGAGCATTAAATACCCATCTCAGCCAAACTGAAAGAGAACCAGATGTCAAAGAAAGGGATTATCTTAATCAAATCCATTATGCATGTAATATGGAGTTAGAGTCATATTTGATTTAGATCTCTAAAAAACTCCAATCAACACTTTGTTGTATTTATTAAGTAGTTAGAGTTTAAGAGTTGTCAATAATAGAAGTAGTTTTCGAATTCCCCTCATGCTTGAGGAGGAATATCGATCAATTAGAATAAGAGCTCTATATATAGCTGAAACAACAATGTAATCAGGGTTGGAAATTTTTTATGAAAAGGCTGGTATTTGGCTTATGTAAAACTTTGTTTCAGTAATACAAGTTTGGCTTTACTTCTCAGGATTCATGAGGGATCTTTATGTTCAGAATATGTGATGTTGTCCTTTTCCTAATTCTTGCAGTGGTATGGATGTATAATCACTCAGAATTCACTGAATGTGCTCTGACTTCCTGTATACATTTATAAACTGTGTGGTCCTATATGAGTTTATGTTCTGAATGTTTAAATGCTGAATGCCCTGACTTCTATGTAAGGTTGAATTTATTGTTATACTAAGATGTTATTGACTCCATAAGCCCAATGGATAGTTGTTAATGTGTTTCCACCATTCATACTTTTCACAGTTGTCTTACAGGAGTTAGCCATCTTATCTATAATCAAAATCATTAACCCATTTAGAGAGAGCCCTCTCAGGTTGAGGAGGCTAAGCCTCAGCCTAAAGTAGGTTTGAAATAGTTACTTAGAGTCAACCTGACGAGCAGCCTATCAGGACCTGATTTTGAGATAACAGGGAGCATCCTAAGCCCAAATTGACATTTTTTGGGTCTTTTTCTGTTCTAAGGTTGACCACCTCATACTTCATGGATGAGATATGCATTTTGCAGTTAGTCAAGTTTTTAAATTTATCATGTAGGTCATAAAAGTGCTCCATCTTGACAACTGACTTGGGAATTGTATTAGATTGATCATTTTCCTCATCTTCACTCTCGTTCATAAGCCTGTCATGCTCTTTTTCATCAATGAGTGCATTTTTGAATGTCTTCTCGCAATGCAGGAACTCAAGGATTTGCTCGTCAACTTCAAATACCTGCCAATTTGAGATGTTATCAAGTACGAATGGTCTGAAAATCAATTCAACATAATATTTATTCTTGTTTAATCCAAGGTTAGGCAAACATTTTGAAGCCATACCAGCCATCAGATCGACATCTTGGTTTTTCCCTCGAGGTATGTATGTGATATTAAAAGAATCAAAATTGTTAATTAAGCTCCATACCTCATGTTGGTATCTTACCAGGTGTGGAGAATTGCAATGTATCATTTTCCTTACCTGGTCGACAATTATCTGTGAGTCACCAAAAACTTTAAGATTTTTCACCTTCATATCAATGGCTTTCTTCAGGCCTTGTAGCAAGCCTTCGTACTCTGCCGTGTTGTTGGTGCACATGAACTCCAACCAGCTAGCTATCAAATGTTGGTTCCCTTGTGAGTCAATGAGAATGCTCCCAACACCTGTGCCCTTTATGCAATTAGAGCCATCAAAGTAGAGTGTCCAAAACATAGAATCTGATGTTATATCAAATGAACTACCTTCTATGAAATTGGCCCTATCATCTACCATATTACAGGACAGCTCATCAATCAGACTACGGGGAGAGCTTCCAACTGATTTTTTTTTGCATTTTCTTCAACTGTCTCCACATGGAATTCTCCAAAACAAGTTACCGTGGCACAAACTTCTAAACTATAATTCCCAAGCATAGAGTTGGTAAACATTACATGTTCATTGGGGTTGTTTAGTTCTGTCACTACATACTTCATGTATCTTTCTCGATCAACTGTTAGCATATCACCTTTTCCCTTCTAAGGCAACAAGAGATGGGACCAATTAGTTGAGAAATATCCATTCAGATTTGCTAACTAGTCCCTACTAAGAAGCATTCCATATGCCTCAGGTATGTCGACTACCACTGTGTCAATGACTTCCGTGTACTGTGGTTTGCTAGTCATCCGAATCAGCACATCTTTCAATTCTCCAATTACTTTTACAATTGTTCTGTCAGTTTGCATAATTTGAGTTCCAGTTTTCTCGGGCATTTCATGAAGTATTTTAGCAACAACGCAAGGCATAATAGTGGACAAGGCACTGAAATCTACCAGGAAATTGTGTACGTTCATGTTGAAGATTTCAAATGTGATAAGGAAAGGTGGAGTCAAGGATTTTGATTTCCTTCCTATCATGGTTGCATTGATATCTTGGGGCGTCCGATTCATTTTTGACAAAGTGGCTTCCATGGATGATGGAATTTGGGATGTACTGGAGGTACTAATATGTTTGGACACTGAAGTTTTGGTTTGACTAGTTGGATTGGTGGGAGATTTGCAATTTCATGCATTCATAGCTTTCAAAAGCAAATCCCTCTACTGTGTTAACTTTAACAAATCGAAGTATGTGATATTAGCTCGAGATTTCTTAAGATCATCTACAAAATTGTAATCAATGTTATAAATAGGGTAGATTAGAGTAAACATACTGGTTTTGCCATTCTTAGGTGGGAGTTTACCATTTTGAGTTGCCTTCATTGCATTTGGAGGTGCATTATCTTGCTTTGGATAGTTCACGACTAGAATGCTCTTGGAATCACCACTAGGTTTATTCTTTTTAACAGGAAACTTGGGAGCGGATGCCTTCGAAGGGAAAACATATTTCTTTGTCTGGTCTACAGGCTTCATCACACCCGCAAGTGGCCCTTTACTTCGTGTTTGGATTTCATTAGTGTGGATTTCTGCTATACTATATTCTTCGTCGTCATCATTCCCATTTGTATAGAAATCCCATAGTACATTGACTTGAGATGCCTCGTCCAAGGGCTCTTCTACTTGGTACTCTTCCTCATCTTCTTATTCTGGCTCTAGCTCTACTATAGGTTCCTCTTTGGTGAGAAGCGATCCAATAAGAGCCAACTCTTCCATATTTAAATTCCCTTCATTGGTGGAGTAGGCAACGCAAGTTGACCATGACCACCTTATGCCTTCTTACGATAGAAAGGTTTGAAGGAATTTATGTTGTTATAATCTCCTCCATTCCCACTCGTACTCTCTCCAAAATTCCTTTTCATATCGATGAATGCGTTCGTCAATTTCTTAATGATCTGATGCAAACCTTCCACATATGTGGTGTCCTTTTCTTTGATCTCAGCCACTTTGTTATCACTCCCATTATTCTTCTTGGATGACTGAGAGGTTTTCTTTCCTTTGGCCGTATGATGGCATGTTGTGAGACTGATCATTTCGTTCTTGACTTTTACTTCTTCATCGACAACACCCTGTAAGGTTTGTGCATTACTCCTTTTGACCCACATCATGGTAGGGATAGGGAAAGTAGTGATGTAGAATTTCATGAGAACCTCATCAATAGGTTTGGTGTTAGTCAGGATTCTGTTGAACAAAATGTTGAACCAGATGCTAAAATCCTTGACCTTTTCTTTGGTTTCCATTTTTAAATGGGATAGTTCTAAAACTAAGGCCACAGGTGTTTTGTCATCGCTAAAATTGTCTAAGAAGGCCTACTGAAAGGCACCCCATGAGGTGATAGATCCTATTCTCAAGCTAAAGTACCATGTGGAAGCCGTACCAATCAGAGTAAAAAGGAACAAGCGACATAACACATCTTCATCAGCTACCCCCAACATGCGCATGGCTAGGAAGAAAGTGTGAATATGGTTATCAGCTGTGTCTCCTTGCTCATGGTCGAATTTGGGTAGTACTCTTTCTATGTTCTTGGGTAAGGCATGCTGCTGCCCAGGTACTGCTACAACATCTTGTGCAAGCCAGGGAGGGAGTCCTCCCGAAGGGGGTGGGGGTTGATTCCCACCTGGAGGAGGAACATTAGCCATAGTATGATTTGGGAAGTTTTGGTTGAGGGTCTCCTCTGGGCATTCTTTGTTAGGATTTCCCAAATCGAGCTAGGAATTACCTTTAGAGAGGGGATTCTTAGGAATTTCTTGCCAAGGAGTGTCAATACTTTGCAAGGACTCTAACACAATATCTTCAAGAGAAGGGGTTGTAGATGTCTCTTCGTTTATGGGACAGATCCTTGGCTTTCTTTTAGTTGTCAGAGGTAAAGAATGAATGATGGGGAGCTGAGATAGGGAACGAGTGTAAGCACAAGTAAGTACTCTGACTGGTTGTTCTTGAGTAACAGGATACTCCCACAGTCTCTCTTCCTTGGGTGGCCCAAACACGGGACTTAGAGGTACCTCTGCTTATTTGAAATGAGGCTCTTCCAAATGGGTGGAAGGATATTTTCAACCTTTACGATCCATACATCAATATTTTTGAATCCATACACGACATTTATAGATGAAATCCTAAAAAGATGTGGATGGTGGTTCAGGCCCTCCTTCGAGCACCAGATTTGTTGACATGGCAAATTTTTGCTATGCCAACAAAGGGGAACCAACCTAATCATAGACCCCAATTAGATCTGCTTTCGTTTGGAATGGCTAGTTCCAACGGGTTTCAAAGGATCCCATAAACTATTATAGGTGTTGAAAGGTTTCTCCCCGGAGGAAGAATTCCTTTAAATCAATAAAAGAAATAGCTAACCTATATGTATCAAGTCCTATCTATACTAATTCTACCTACTTATGCTAGTCCTAACTATTCTAATCTATCCTACAAGAGCATAATAAAAGAGATTAAACATCATATATAGATTCCACATCCAAATGAATCAATTACTGAATTCATCGATGAAAAAGATTGTATTTAAGCTTAATTGCAATCTAATTATTCATACACAAATACACATTCCTGTTTCTACAAATAAAACTTGCAACTGATGTTTAATGTAGCTTCAAATCAGAGACCGCTCATGAGTTAACCATGATAATGAATTATATTCAAATAACCAAGACTAGTCATAAGCTGTCTGTTATCATTGTGCCAAAAAACAAAACATAGATGTGCTCATGCTAGTCACAAAACCCTGATTCCAAACATAAAAGAAAAAGGAAAATGAATCTGAAAAAAGGCTTCTTCTTGACCCAAACAGTCTTCTTTATTAGCAAAATAAATCAAACCTTGTTCTGCCCCTCAAAAGGCCCTTCTTCCATCTTCGGAGGTAATACTTATGCAGAAAGAAACTGACCCTCCATCTTTCTCTGAATTTTCACTTTCTTGCCCTTTTCAATATACAAATTAAAATATACAGACGTAGAATGGTCAGTGAACCCACTGGCATGTCGAGTCCACATTTGCTGAAGCATTTTGTTTCCTGGGAAAATGAATGGATGCTGATGGAAAAGAGAATGAATGCGTGTCATCTCTTCATGATAAACCTCGAGGCAACATAACTCTCGGAATACACAGGCAACACATGGAAACCTGACCGTGAATGCCTAAGGCCAAACCTTAAATAGAATACACCCATATATATAAACTCTTTAGATCCACTCATGCATCCTTTACCCATAGCCATTCTTGATGCTTATGCCTCTGCTCTTCAATCTCACTTTACTTCTCTTGATCCTCACCTACAAAAATAATTAACATTAGCTATGATTATGAAAAATATGAAAGAAATGCCCAAAAAAAAAAAATTCCCCTCATTAAAACTTTTATAAAGAGATGGATTATGTAACTGGGAGCTCTGTGTATAGTATCAATCATTTTCGTTGTCTATAATATTCAAGTTTTGTTTAAGTATCACTTGATAGTATAAAAATAGATAAAAGCAAGAGGGAGATATGATAAAGGCATATCGAAATAAAAAAGGAGCAAGTGTGAAAGAATCAGCCCCTGGTTCAGCCAAGGTTGCAATGTGATCAAGTCGCAATCACACATCGCATCGGGCAGTCACATGCAACATCACCCCAGGTTCTGTCAATTGCGATTTGCGATGGGCCAGACCTGAAAAATATATGCATTATGTTTAATAATCCCAACGGGTTTGCTATATCGCAAAATGTTGAAGCTTGGGCAGATACACTGGTTGAAAGTGCCGATTGCGAGGTCCGATGTGATTAGATGCCTGATTGCATCACAATTATTCATGGGAGATAGAACTTAGCCCTTACCGAATGCAAAATGTGATATGTGATGTAATGATGGACCCAATAGGATATGGATGCGAGTAATTGCATTTCAAGTCCGGGAGGCCATCACATATCAAATGCAAAAGAGGAATGTGTAGTGCGACCGTGGAAATTGCAAGATTGTGACAACGATAAAGGCATGCATCGACAAATGTGTAAATATTGAGGAAACATGGAAAAGGTAAGTTATGTATGCTTGCAGAGTATTTCTATTATAAAAAAGTTATAATAGAAATAAAGGCACGATAAAAGGTTTTATGGGTTGATCCAAATACAACCATAGTAGAGAGTGGGGGGTTGGTTATATGTGCAGGCATAGAGTGCCATGAAGGTTTATGAGGATTGAACAAGTTCTGATGAAAGGATATGAATGAAGGGCTAGACTAGGTTATAAATAAATCATTCCACAAAGATTTACTAAGGGGGCTTTGACCCTTCAACTTTGAAGACATAATTCCATGTGACAACTCTAGTAAGAAATGAAAGATCAAAGGTCTAGGGGACCCATTCAAATTTTCCACCAGAGTAGGTTTTAATAGGGTGGTGGTTGTGGATACAACACTTCCCAAACAATCACGACAAGGATTTGGCAAATTTTTTACCTCCTCTAGTGCGAGGGCTTTTCCCTTCATCTTACCACTTTGACTCCCCCAATCCTGAAAAATTCCAAACAATGCATGTAATAAAACCACTTCAGTATTATCCCTTTAGCACCTCACTGACAACGATGCCAAAATGTTGAGTCAAATTATAGCATTATAATTTGATTAAACATAAATCATCAACTAGGGCAGGTAAGCTTGTGAGATGCATGCAAAGTATATGTAGGCCTAATACTGTAAGTGGTGATTAATATAATTAACCAATCATATAAAACCAATGACTCTTTCCTGCATCAATCACTTAAAAGTAAAGACAATAGAGTGGATCAAACTTCCCTCTTCAGCTCTTAAAATTGCTGATGATGATTAGGAAAAGATATAAAAATCACTTACAACAAATTAAGAAATTCAATCACCATGAGATATCAAATATTCATTACTCGAATCCCACACATAAACATAAACTAACTCATTTGATCCAGTGCTGTTAATATATTAGAAAGAGTACATTAGCTATAAAAATGAATGATTACTACATAACATAAAGAAAATGCATGAAAACTAAACTATGGGAGCTGTGAGTAAAGGGGGCCCTCCCTTACTCACAACCCCTTCAGATTAGAGGAGCTTGCTCACTACAATGGATAGAACATATATCTTTATATTAATATGAAAATATAGTTGAGTACAATTTGATACACAGTTAGTGTTGAAACCAACCCAACACTCTAACAGACTCCTATCATCGAAACTAGGACAAAATTTATACATTGACAAAGCCCATATATGGCTCGAAATAAAGGACACTACTAATCGAAGCCTTAGGCTAACAGATCTGTTACAATATATCGTTTTTAGCCATACTAGGTCTAATCCATGACTGAAAGCATGGATTATACCAAAACTTGTTACATGGCTATAACTATTCCTCCAAACGGCCAATGAGAGAAGAATTTTGAATCTGGGTGGTGTTGTTGGCATACCTGAGAAGGCCAATAGGATAGCAACCATATGCGATATATTCCCAGAAAAATGTATGTTCCCATTGGACTTAGATATCCATGGAATATGGATAACCGTTGATGCTGTTGCAGGAAATCTGCGTGGTTGCAGGAAATTTGCGCTGCAAGTGCAGTAGCCATGAAGCAATTAAATAAAGCCGGTATAGTCCTAGTCTAGTTATTGCAGGTGGGTGGGTTGTAAAGTAAGGCATATAATCCAGAATTCCTGTAGGAAATAAGATCGCACAACTATTCTATAGGAATTATGGGCCTAGTTCCAAATCAAAGCAAATTTGCACAGTAACTTGAGATTAGTTGGCATGGTAATAAAATAATGAACAACTAGCTAAGGAATACTCAAAGTTAAGGTAAAAGGTGCTTTTTAATATTAATTTGCATATCTTCATCCTATGACACCCTTTTGGAAAAAACACAAGTATTATAATTGAGATAGGCATAGTAGGGGTTAAAGATAGTCAAAATCTGAGAGGGAAAGTATAGAAAAAGGTGTCAAAATTGGGCAAAACCAAGCCCCAACAATTATGTCTTTTAATGTTCATTCTTATGTATTTAGGAAGGAATTTTATCTTTTATGCTAACCTGTGAGAATACATTAGAATTACTTCAAGTAAGGTATACAAATACTCTTCAAGCAACAAGAAAGGTTAGCTATTGCAACACCCTTTTGTATTGTTGCAATACTTTCAGGTTGCAACAAAATCCCTACATCACTGCAACAACCCAAATACATTGTTGCTTCAACACCATAAGGGTGCAAGTGATGCAAATCCTCCTATTGTGACATGATCAAAGTGTAGATGTTACAACTCTAGTCACTACAACATAAACAAAGTTCAATGCTGCAACACGACACTGCAATACAACATATGATAGTGATGCAACTTTGTTGTTGCGATACGATAGAGCATAGTGCTACAACTCCATTGCTACAAAAAGATAGAGTCATCGTTGCACAACTTTTGCTGCAACATGATAGAGTCAACATTGTATAACTTTCCACAACACATGAAAATTTGAAGTTGTAACACCTTGGAAGTTGAACATTAAAGGATAACAACAACAACATGGGGACAATCAGTACAACCAACCAACAACCAATTTCCAACAACAAAATTGTCATCAAATTATTATAGGTTGACTATTTGACCATCCAACAAAGGAAATGACAATAGGTAGTTGGCTTCCCATCAATAAAAGGTTAACCATAATAGAATATCAACCAAGTTTCCACCTATCACATTAGTTGAGTGAGTTAGTGTTTGTCTAGTGTTTTCCACTTCTTGGTGAAAATTTTGTAACTGAGAGGGAACAACCTAAGAATATAAATATTTTATGGTTGTCCCTAGATATCTTAATCAATTTAAGAATACAACACTGTATAAAAACAACCTACTCTACTCAAGTTGGGATCTAGGTGACAATTAATTGCAATTTTCATTTTGAGTTTTTGCTAATATAAATTTTTTGGTTCTATTCCATTTTTGTTCTACTTTGTGCATATGGTGTGCTACTAACTTATGTGTTTCACTTATTTCTTAAATAATGTCTTGGCTGAGGTAGGCCCCCCTCCTTATTCAAGTACAACCTATACTTATATAGATTATCTTCTAGTTTATTTATATTTATGCTAATTACTCAATTTCTTTATGTTTTTGCAACCCATTAATATGTTAAGTAATTATATTTGTTGCTACAACTCACCAATATGATAAATAAGTTTATTTATTTATGCTATTGTTACTCACTAACCTTATAAGTAACTATGTCTCTTTTATGCTTATGCAACTCATTAATTTGATCAATCATTCTCTATTTATGAAAGATTGTGCTTCACTTAATTTGTTTTCCATGATTTCTAGCCTTATCTTTAGCATAACTTTTGTACATTGAAAATTGTTAGCATTCTACCATTTCATGTGAATTTTTATTGTAGGAACCAATATCAATAGAATCATTGAACAAGTCACCATTTTACTACCTGTGTGATTTATTTATTCCTATGATTTACTTTTTGCCTATGCATATTTTTTACCTGTGTTGGGGTTTTGAACATTAATATTCCTAAGCCCAATAGGTAGAGAGTGTGTTATTTCCTTTCCCTCTGAAAGTAGAGTAGTCATTCTACATGTGTTGGAGGTTACAACATTAAGCTTCCTAAGTCCACTAGGTAGAACTGTGTCATTTCCTTTCTTGCAAAAGTATCTTAGTTATTCTACCAATGCCAGGGGTTACACTGTTAAGATTCCTAAGTCCACTAGGTAGAAGTAAGTTATTTCAATTTTGCAAGTGTGACCTTTAATGTCCTACAAATGTGGTTTTCTTTCCTCGGTTAATTGTAAAAGAACATTAATATCTTTCTCTGAAACACTCCACGATACTCCAAGCTCATTGGAGCTTAATAAATTTGCACTAGCATATAAAGTGCATGATAGTTTACAATTTCCATCGAAACACTGAATTGATAATTAAATGCACAGTTGCTCATTTATCTTCTAAGTAATTAGGAGGTAATTGAAAAACCTTTCATTTTTGGCATCCTTGATGGGGAATCGTCAATAACACAAGAATTATTTTGTTGCTTGATTTAGTTAGTGTATTTATTTTTAGTAATTAGTATGATGCATTTCATTCAAGTTTTTCTTTACAAGAATTTATTTTAAAAAGAATGCATTTTTAGTTTTCCATGAAAAAGGATAGAAACCCACAAGCTAGGTCCATTATCTCCACTAAAAATATTCTTAAGACTAATAGTGGAGGACACCCACAAGAGGAGAAGAGACATAGTCAGTCAAACTACTTTACTCCTACAACAATCTCCCTTACCAAGAAGAAACTTGAACCCTCTATTTCGGGACTCGGAATCTTATAAGCTTCATTTTCTACACAAATAGAAATGTTATTCCATGAAGGTATAATAAAGAGAAGTACCACTATGAAAAACTAATTTTTCATAAACCTCTTGATCTGGAGATGGGGGTTTGATAACTTGTTATGCTTACAAGAACCTCCCACTCAGTTAAACAAATAAATGATCTAGCTTATATATGACATTTGCGGAATTGGATACTTGAAACAGGTGTATGTTGTTTGTTTTTAATTGTTTAAGTGCTTTAAGTCCATTTTTTTCTACTGATATAACAGCCATATAATGCAACAAATAAGCATCAACATATAACAACAAATTTAATCTAGGAGTTCACCCAAATATTGTGGGCTACGTCTCCTTGAGCTTTTGTCATTTTGACTTGGCTCTTTGGGATTATGGTAAAGTTTCTTTTACAAGTTCCACACTTAACTCCAAAGGTTACTGAACTGAACCAATCAGCTTCAAATACTATCTATATCCCTGTATGGCTATCATCACTCTACAAAAAGATCTAAGCTCCCTTAGACTTGATTCCTTCAATTAGTGCTCTGAGCTACCTTGAGCTTCTTGATGGCACTAACTCCTTCAGAATTATTTAACTATCACTAAAACCTCTTCTACTGTCTCCATCACATATCAGACACCAAAAATAGACTGATCATATGCTCAAAATGAGCACTGCATCCCCAAACTAGGCCTTCGGTTGGCACTAGGTTGCCTGAAACTTCCATGTAGAATCTCGGACTTTAGAAGTATCCAAATACTTCAGAAAATCCCTGCAATTGATTCATAAGGCTCATTGCAGTTAGATATGGCTATTGGTTTGCTGAGAACTAGTACTGGTAGCTCCTACAACTGCCTCCAACCACTGGTGGCCCTGAGCTCCAAAATCTCCCTGGATGAAAATATGTATGGAGATGACTTCCTCAACTTCTCTAGGCTATTCCATTGGTTTCAGAAGGCTCCAATTAGCCTATCTAGCCTCTTTTTTCATTCTCTCTGGTTGAAAACTGCTCCTGGAGTGCATTTAGTCCATATCCCCTAGGGATACTCCACCAATTTTGGTGAACTGCACTTAACTCTGGTTAAATTTAGCATAACCAATAAGTTTAGCTGCTCCACCAAGATGACTGTCGGAGGTAATCGTAACTGTTGGGTGCACATATGTGGCGGTATAAACCCCGACGGTTAGGGAGAATCTCGCGTATATCTGGCAGTCGGGTAACATGCAACCGCATGTGACTGCATTTCAAGCGAACGAGAGATCCATTGTGTTGGTGCATAAATCTACCTCAAGTTGAAGGAAGGTAGGTCTAGGGTAACATCAAACCACACTTAACTTGGTAGCTAGCCCTACCAGGTCGGGAGAGGGCTCTCTCCTTATCAATCTCAATTAGAATATTGGCAACTAGGGTTTGAGATGACTGAAATGAATGATGATTTTAGGCTAGGTATAGTAGATTAGGGTTTCTAGTTTGAATTTTATGTTTTGGTTGCTAGATCAATTAGAGAAGGCAGATTGGGTCTGGGAAATCAACTCAGGGATACAGTCATGTCATGTGGGGCAGGGTAGACAAGAGCTTATGTACTAGAAAAGGATTGAGATGGTAAAGTAAGACAACTGAGGATTTGAGGAGGGCATATAAAACTATGAATCCTCTTCAAACATTGAAAACATTGAAAACTAAATGCATTCCCAAGACAAAGCACTGTAAATCTAGTGTATTTTGTCTATTCATATTGATTCATTTAGTTTAGAAGAAAGAGAGAGATGTGGACACATATAAAACATCAGAAAAAATCATTATAAAGAAGAAACAATACATAAACTCAACTGTCACAAGAATCCCACAACAATAGCTATGAAACCTGGTTTTATTCCTTGCCAACTACTGATACAAAAGGTTCAGTGAGTCCCACACTTCTACCAAAGTCCAACCTTTACAAATGAATCAAAAAGTACATGATATAGGCAAGGAAACTACTCAAGCTAGCTATGGGGGTCGAATCCATGAGAAAAGGGGTGGTTTCAACCATTTCTAAACTAAGAACAGGAATATAGGCAGTGAAACAACTTGCCTCTAAAACCAAGGAAACCAATTCATTCAGCTCAAAACCACCTTTGACTTGATGTATCTACCCTATCAAGTGTTTTACATCCATAATTACATCAAGATACATCATTTACCATTCTAATTTCACCAAGAGAGCAAGAAAAAGTCAACTGTAGAGAAAACTAGGTGAAATTTGGCTTTTCTAGCAAAACTGGCAAAATTCATCCTATGCACAGTGCCACTGATCCTATGCGCAACGCTTCTTATAGGCAAATTTTAGAAGGCTTCCTCGAGTCCAAATAAGATTCAGGATAGCTCATTGGAAAGCTTGATGAGTCTACTTTCTGGAACAACTTGAATTACTGCATTTGGAGTCCATTTGCTCCTCCAAAATTTGATTCTCTCAAGACTGCTTCCTGTGTGGAAAAAAAGTGGTAGAGAGGGCAACTTTTGGGTGTTTTTTGCCCTTTTGGAGACCTAGAACTTGTCCAAAATTCTCAGCCATTTTTGAGCTTCCATATTTTTCCATGCTGATTCCAAAAATATAAACTTTTTTGTAATAAAGTGTCCCCAACAAAATCCTGTTGAAAAAGCCTGTTTTTTACATTAAAAATTTCAAAATTGACAAAAATTTCTCCAAATTTCTTGAAATTTGGCATGATTGACCCTTGTTAAGTGCTTTGATGAACCAATGATACTTTAGCCAAGATCTTTAGTTTAGCTTGCTCTTTTCACTCCTAAAATCTCTTTTTAGCTTGCCCTTTAGCCTCTTTACCCTTGTTTTGCAAATTTTGTTCTGGGTTAGGTAGTGATAGGCCATATGGTGCAACATTTTCTTCTGTTTGTTGACTTTCTCAAGCATCTTCTCAAGGTGAATGTTCACCCTCTCCAACCATGATTCTCGGTCATCCTCAATTTCTTGTTCAAGCGAGGTCATCTTGATCTTTCTCTTCTTTGCCATTTTCCTATTTTTCCTAATCATTTGTAGCTCCATAATAGTTTTCTTATTTGTCAGTTGCTTGTTTTCCTGCTCAAGAAAGTTGATGATCCATTTGGCCCTCTCAAGGTCAAGTGATAAGGCTTGTATTTTAGCCTCCTTCTCTTTGATAATCATGTCTTTAAGTCTGGAGCCTTGAGAGCCCAAATCAGTGAAATCTTCCTCAATCAAAATAAAATCTTTGTCTTGCCCTTCAGGAAGGACCTCCTCATGCATCTTTTGTTTCCCTTTGTCTTTTCTCTTTGACTGGTGGTCAACCTGTATAGCTGGAGAAGAAGGAAAAGCCCCTTTCACCCCTGATGAAGATAGCATTTGCCTGTGGTCTGGTGAAGAAAACGATACCCCTTCCACCCCTAGTGAAGATAGTACTCACCTGGCAGCAGCAAAAAGCCTCTTGGTGCCTCTCTCATTGGTGACAAACACTGACACACCTATAGTTTCAATCTCATGAACACTTGGTTGTCCTGATGGCCCTCCTTCCTCTTGAGGCACTGATGGAATCACTTGAGGGCTTTTGAAAATCTCATGGGCAATAAAGGTATCCCATGGTATGTTCAACAAGCTTAGCTAATGCAAGACAACAATTTTAATCAGTGAGAAGTGGTAAATGTTGTTGAATTGTTGAGGAAAAGGTTTCCTTTGCACATAGTAAGCCATCTTCTCAATATTCCTACATATAAAGTATGGGAGGTTCATCATCCTTACTCTTGTGAAATACATCAACAACCTAATATGATATGTATATAGGTGGGAAAACCTCCCTTCACAGGTGAAATACTTGATGATGAGTTTCATGAGAGGAGCATAAGTGTTATGCAAGCATTTGAAAGGAAAAACCCTGTTGATTTGCCTTTGATATCAAGCCTTAATGTAAGGCTCATAATGTTCTCTGCCCACATGTTGCCCCTTATTCCACTATTCACCTACATTAGGGATGCATGTTGCTACTGAAATGGTGTCAGGTGTCAAGGTGAAAGAGACACCAACAAGGTTCACCTGGCCATTGCGGAGATGAATAACCAACAACCTAGCAAGCTCATGATGAAATTTCACCCTCTCTACCATTTCACAAAACTGATGATAAGACTGGTGTTTAAAGCAAGTTACAGCAAGAGGGCAAGCAAGTAATTCTGTAAGAGTGGTGGGCTCCTCCCGGATGATCTTTCCCCCTTTGTGTGGCTTTCTTGGTGCATGAGATTCTCTAGAAGAATCACTGAGAGTTTCCTCTTCCCTCTCATAATGTGAATCTGTCTCCATGCTTATGAATTTGAAGTGAAAGCAGATGAGTATGGAGAGATTTTGAAATATGAGGTAAGAAGTGTGTATAAGGAAGTGAATGCTAGGAGGAAGGATTTCTTTTGGGAAACAAGGGAAGTGAAAGGTTTTATGAATGTGAGGTAAGGGGTTTGATAGTGAAGCAGATGTAATGAAAGAGTAGGATGTGGGAGTTAGGGTTTGGGAATAGGGTATAGGGCTAGGGTTTGGCAAATGGGAGTGGGGTTTTGGGAGTGAATTTTGATGATTTTAGGGAGAGGGAATGGGATTTGACAAGCTAAATATGAATGGAGTGAGAAAGAAAAGCAAATGATCTTCAATAACTTGCAAGAGATGATTTAGAAACTAGCTAGGGTTTTTGTTAACCATTTAGTTAGGGTTTTCTCTCAAGAAAACCAAGCACATCCAAGCCACCAAACATAACTTTCTTGAGCAAGGAGTGATCTACTTACTTGGAACATGCATCAATTTGATTTTTAGGTGGTTTGGAGGTGTTTTGAGGCAATTCTAGCTCTTGTAACAAGTATGCAATGCCAAGGAATAGGTGCGCAGTGCCAGACCAAAATTCAACAGCAAACCTGCAACAGGTGTGCAGCGCCAAGGAATAGGTGTGCAGCGCCAGAAAGATGACTGGATTTTTTCCTTTGTTTTTCCTTCTTTCTTCAAAAATGTGATTTTCTCACTTTGGCTCGTTTAATTTCAACAATGAAGACTTAAAACACATGAATTGGCTTTTATATCCCTCTTATTTAATTTTTCACTAACCAAGACCCACTTTTCTAATGTTTTGACAGCTTTTTCAAAAATGCTTTGTTTCACTTACATTCTGATTTTTGCCTTTCTACAGGTGGATTTTTACATTGACTTTTTGTAATGGCAGGAGTTGACTTTGTCACAGGTCACTAGGAACAACATGTGATCATTTATTACATATAGAAACCATAAAATTACATCAAATTACATCAAATTACATGAAAAATATCAATGCTTTGTTTTACATCAAAACAAGTTTTGAGGTTAGAACTTCATGAAGCTTACAAATTAACAATTTTTTACTTTTTTGATTGTTATTAAGCTCCTCATGCATCTGCTGACCACTTTATTTATTCTGAATGACCATGATGACAAACCCTAAGACCTAATGAAACTAAACCCTAGGAATGGTTAAAAATGAAATGGAATTCATTATGAACAACTGAAAAGATGTTTGAACAAGCCAGCAGGTATATGACATGAGGGAAACTGAAATGAAACCACTACCATTAGTTGATTCATGACCTAAAGGAGTGTAGCTGATCAAATGAGACACCTAACATGAATGCACAAGAGTAATTTTGATCACCGATGACAGTGTGAAGACACTGATGCTACCACATTGGATTTGAGAACAGATCGACGGATAAGATCAAAGGAAGAGGAATAGAGGAGATCAAAACCACTTGTTAGCAGGAGGACAGAGTGGTCTTGAAAAGATGTTAAGCGTTATCTCACATGCCCTAAAGGCCGTAAATGGTATTCCTAAAATTCACGTGATTAACCTTAGCGGGTGACACATAATGCGGGAAAATCACTTTTCTCATGCACTCTCGACCTGATATCGGTTGTGCAAGATTTCATGCGAGATTACACGATATCCATTCAATTGGATGCATCACATCGACGGTAGAGATCGTTCAGGTTAGTTAGTGAGCAAATGACGCGATATCCATTAGATCTGGAGAAGTGAGATCAACGCCGCGAATTGAAGTGCTTGACAAAAGGGAATATTCCAAGGAATATTCCTTGGAATATATATATATTTTTAATATTTCCAAAAATCAAATATTCTTGGTAAAATGTCCAAAAATTGCAGTTTACTGGACTTTTCAAATTGTGATAAATCCTTCATACAGTGTCATTTTTTTGATCTGTGCACGACACTAGAAATGGGAAGACGAGATCTATCTAGTCACTCAGGTTCAACACTTTTTTGAACACTTTGAAATTTGAGCTATCATTAAGGTCCTGGATCAATATCTAATCATCTCCCAAGGAGCCTTCCAAACATATGAACAATTCTCAAGTAAATATGGCACACAACACTGTTAAGGAAGAGACATCCACCATTGGATTCCTTATTCTAGAGTTAGAAGAAGAGACCAATATGAAGAATATTCCACACTAATCTTTTCCTAACTTCCATGCCCTATCAAAAGAGTATCTTGACACCTTCCTCTTTGAATTTGATGTTCTCTATAGAAGTTATGATTATGTTATAGATGCTCAGAAATTGAAGCTCTTCCCTGCTACCCTCAAGAATGTTACACTACACTAGTTCATGAGTCTTGGTAGGGACATGTTGTAGCGGCTACAGCCACCCTTAAATTTTTTTCCTTAGCTTTGTTTTGGAGCCTCTACCAACCTTTCACAACAACATGTCTTTCTTTGTCAAGTACACAAGCTTTAGCGATTTTCCTGCAAAATGATAACCTGTCCATCACTCCTCTCATAGGTTGTTCTTCTGGACTTAGTCCAAATTCACGCTGAGCAGCTCCCTCAATAAATTGCACAATTGTGGAGGGAAACCAGCCTTCCCTCTAGAAATTACGCAATTCTATCTGGCAGCCTGCTAGGCTCCAGAATTGCGCAAATCTACTAGCTAGGCTTCGTTCAGAAAATTGTGCAATTCCTCCCACCAGAGCTGCTCAGCCCAGAATTTGCGCAATCCTAGGCAGCAGCCAACTGCTTTGCCCAGAATTTGCACAATCCTAGGTAGAAGTCAGTTGCTTTGCCCAGAAATTGCACAAATCATCTGGGCAACTAGCCCAGCTCCCTTCCAAAAATGCACATTTTCTCCCAGCAATTAAGCAGGCTCTTGCATGTGCAGTTGGGTTGACCAGTTCGTTTTAGAATCTTTCCTCTAAGTGTCACTTTTTCCTGTATTTGTGGCATGCATGTCATGAGGTTCAAACTTATTTATTTGATGCTTCTAAGCTCATTTCTTCACATTTATCTTGGAGCTTTGAAATCCCACAACACATCCAGGGCTCTTCGACACATCCAGCTCAGCTATTCACGAGTAAGTAGTCTCAACTTGTCTTTTTCAGCATTTTTGTCGCTTTTTGTGTTTTTACTTGTGAAAGTGCTATTTGCTTGATTTTTTGGATTGCTTTCTATCATTTATAGGCATACTAGCTTGTACTAGCATCGTTTCAATTTTCATTAGCATCTCACTGTTGTCGCATGCATGAAACCGTTTTGCATGAACGGTCGTTGATTCAGTGACTCGCTTCACCCACATGCATGTTGTTCCCTTTTCTGAATATTTCATTCAATATTTTCCTACGCAATCAATCAATTCTACTTACACTTAGTATTTCCATGCATTCACTTTCACATTTTCTTTCAGTTTCCCGTCAGTGGGTCTGGGCAGCCTTAGCCCAGGATCTACCTCACCAAGATAACATTGTGGAATCCAGAGAAGGAAGGCTCTTTCTTCCTCTTAGGAAATTCACATTTCTACCCAATGAATGTCCTCCTAGATTGAATTGCACAATTCTGAGGGACAGTGACTACTGGCCTAGAAAATTGTGCATTGTGTTATTCCAGCAGTCAGCAGTTAGCTTGGATTGCACATTGCACAAATCCAGTAGCCAATCAGCCTTCCCAGAAAGCCCAAACTACTTTTTGTGCATGTGTGGTAGCCAGTCTCCCAACCTCCTAGAAGAAATTACGCAATCCCTTCCATTCAATCCCCAAGTTTGTGTTATGTCATTCCTCAAGTTGCTTTAGTTTTCACTATTAGATTTCTTTCCATGCATGTCACTTTGTCTCTAGATATTTCAGGTGTTCAATGGCCTCCAAGAGATTAGGATCAAAGGACACTGATGGAGGTGAAACTGGAGTAGGAGTTGAGCGAGTGTCCTCAAGTATATCGACCTATGAAGATACCAAGTTGTTTCTAGACAAGGACATCAAGATGAAATGGAAAGAGGTCAATGATGCATTTTCAAGCACTTTTGGGGAAGACCTCGAAGACTACCAAGTACATGTGAACATTCACAAGTCTGGCTTGTACTAGATTGCACGTTGATACCTCGTGTTCCCATGCGTAGACATGATACACTGGATCGTTTCACACATAGACCCTGAGAAAATGACTTTGAGCAGTGTTAGTGGGATGAAGATTGCAACCTTCAGGGCACATGATTATGATGAGATGTGTCAGATGTCAGAGCCCATGGTCATCATGGAGACTCCCTTCATCATACCCATCAGTAATGCCAACTCTAGAGAAATCTTAAAGAATTAGGTGATGGAGTTGGCTAGATTTAGGATGACACCCAACCAGATCTACAATATGAAGATACTACAGAAGGCATATCAATACTTGTCATATTTTCATGTCAACTGTGTGGCCAAGTAATCATGGAAGCCTTCCCACAGAGTTGGGTGATTGTGTTGGACTAACTGGCCAGAGAAGGAAAACCATGTAACTGTTCCGATATGTTGGCTCATTAGCTAAAGGAACATGTAGCAAGGGCTCGACGATCACCCGAAGGTATGCAAGCAGAAATCTACATGTCTGCCTACATCTTGGATGCAATCTGTGCCCGAAAGGAGTTCCCAGGCTTGAAGTGAGCATGATCAATGATGAAGACTGTTGTGAACACTTATTGTAATATGCTTTGTCTGAATGTAGCTTTAGAGGAGTCATCACATGTTTGTCCGATCATTTTGTTACCCTAGTTTACAAGATGATATTCGAACAGGATCCACCTTGCATTCGAAGGCAGCAATGGAGGCACTGATAGACGTAGATGATTGGTATGCCTCACTATCCAACACCTTCATATGGATGTGCAATGTTTTCCTTGGACATACTCATCATGCAGGAAGTAGCATATCACATCTCGGTAGGATTGATAGCTATGCTGCACTGGAAGAAGAAGGCACCTTGTGTCCCCCTCTTCCGTTGTGCATCATTTTATACAAGATATAGAGTTTCAATCATGTGGATGTCGAAGCATAACAGATGAGGAAATATCCATTTGACCTTTGAAGTTACAATCCGTATGACACGCATTGTCTTGTGAAAGATCACTGCACTAGAGTACAGTTCAACTAGATCCACAGGGAATTTCATTGGGTCAAGGAGGACCCATGGAGATATTGCTACAATTTCTCTAGACCCAATGAACAGGTCGGCTTCGTTGTGGAGTGGTTAGCAAAGCAACATGAAGCAACATCGAGGAGAGCTCCAAAAGAAGCAGCAACTGTTAGTGTCAGTCTTTCTAGCCTTCCTCCAGTGATCAAATATGCTCTTAGAAAGTGGTCTCAGCGTGTCAAGGTCAAATTTTGTCATTTCAGTGAGTCTTCAAGCAAAATTTGGTCACTAGGCATTAGGTCTAGGGTTTGTTTTCACTCTTTTCAAAATTTACCTTCCCTTGAATTCAACAAAATCTTTAAAAATCAATTCTAAACTCTTTGTACTTCATACCTAGCCTAAAATTAGTCATCAATTCGGTCATCTCGAGCCTCTTTGATTATATTTTGCCGAGTTTGACCCGGAGAGAGCCCTCTCCTGTCCTCGTAGGGCTAGCTACGAGGTTGAGCGTGGTTTGATGTTGCCTTGAGTCTCACCTTATTTCAGCCTAAGGTAGATTTGAGCGCTAACAACAACAACAGAGGAAAACATACGAGTGTGCAACAAGGGTAAGAGGAAGATTGTTGATCGCATGGAGGAAGAGAAAAGTTGCAAGTTCTGAGTAGATCCACATGTGGATAAAGAAACTATTGCTATAGAGGCAAAGAGGCAACAATGTGACAAGTGAATCGTGCAAAGGGAGAAATGGAGAATGGAGGAAATAAAGAAGGATTTGCATGAGTTGAAGGAGAAACTCCGAAAGGAACAAGAGATGCACAAACATGAGAGGGAAGCGCAACAACAACATGTACAGTAGGGGGTGCAACATGTGAAAACAGATGAAATAACACCCGTATAGGTAGTGGACTCATCAAAACAGCTGGCATCACACAGATAGGGTGAACCATCGTAGGAGCAGGACTTCACTCATGAGATAGAGCAAGCACTTGAACCATTGGATACAGATATGGAGCAACGAGAATTATAACAAGACATCGACCTCATGCCTCATCACCAAGAGGTCAACTTACCTACTTCACCGTATCTAGAAGAGGAGCAATTCTCAAGTGACCAAGGAGACACTAAGATCCTTGGAGGTCAGCCAGAAGGAGAGATGCACAACATCTCATTCGACAAGTCTCAACATAGAGTTGTGTAGTCTTGTAGAGTGTTGACTATGGATGATCATACATCTCCTACATAGGTTGAAGAACAAATGATCATGTCTAACATGCGCAAGCATCCAACAACCTTGGATGATGCTACTAGAGCATATGTCGAAGCCATTAGCTCAAGTGTCCGCTTTCTGTTCGCTGAGAATGAGCGAATGGCTAAGGAGCTTTAGACAACCAAGCAAGGAGGTGAGTTGGTTATAGAATCCGCCTGAGTGGAATTGAAGAAGGAAATACTAGATGAAGAATTGTCCCTTGACATAGTTATGCAGGTGTTGTATTCCAAGTTTGGTACTATGCATAAGGCAGTCATCCATCTCAACAGATGGAAACATCAATGTGCTAGAAGAAAATGTCTCTTGTCGAACGTGCATGATGTTGTTGATTACATGAAAACATGGACGATGAGATACAAGGGAGCCCCGCTTCACTTGCCTAAGATGATGAATCCTAGAGTGGTCGAGCTGAAGGCATGTATTTGGAGTTAGATCCAGAACTATAAAGAGCTCCCGAAGCTCATCACTAGTCTACAGGCTTCCCAAGCATGTGTATTCAAGAGTATGGATGTTGTGGTGCACACACATGCAATCCCATCTATTGGGACTCTCACCCAGGCAAAGAAAAAGGCCATTAGGGGATTTTTGAGGTCTAAAATGGGCCTCCTAAGGAAATTATAAAATAATAATGGAAATAATAAAATAAGATTGGATGACATCATCAAATTTTAGAAGGAAAAAAGAAAAAACTATTTTTTGAACTTGTATTTTCAACTTATCTCCCTATGGGTTTACTCAAATTTCGAGTAGAAACACTCATTGGATGCATAATTTGATTCCTCATCTAGGGAGTACCCATGTTTCATACTTTAAATGGACCCTACTACACAAAAAATCAGAAATACATCAAAAAGATGGTTGCAATCACATTTTTTCATGTATTTCTCATTTTTTGTGTAGCAGGGTCCATCAAAAGTATGAAACATGGGCACTCTTTGGATGAGGAACTAAGTTTCGCATCCAACTAGTACTCCCACTCGAAATTTGAGTAAAACCTTAGGGAGATAGGTTGAAAATACGAGTTGAAGAAGTAGTTTTATTATTTTATTATTTTTATTTATTTACTCCAAAAATGGTGAATCATCCCCCATGGTTGACATCATCATATTGAATCCTATTGGTTCTTATAAAGCTTAGTTTGGTTGTACATTTTTCTTAGGAGGCCCATTTTAGACCTCAAAAGTTCCCTAATGCATAGGTTCAACTAGAGCTTGACTCATACTTTGATGAGTTGATGTGCATAGCCACTAGCCCAGAATTGCCAATCAGTGCAGACACTATGCACAAGTATGTTGCTGGTCTGGCCGCATTGAAGACAGTGATGCGCGTGCTTTCAGATGAGTTGGACAGAGGAGTCTGAGTAGTGTACCCGGATTCTATGGAGGCAAGAGTCAGGCTCCATAAATATGTCACCTTGGAGCTCAAGGACACCATCGCGGACTACCAATCTTGGCATCAGTTCACTACTGTCAACCACAATGAAGATGTCAAAGAGTTGGTCTTTGAATAGCTGTCTGAGTCATAGTGATGTTTAGCATGGATTTCTCAAGCCATTTTGTCTCACATGGGTACATGAGCATTTTAATGTAACGTATTGTCAATTGTAAGTCAAGTCTCGATAGTTAGATGTAACAGTCATAGAGTAGATGAAGAGTCATGAAGGTAGATGAACTGTCACAAAGGGGAATGTCAAGGGTCACCCCACCCTCTTCTATAGATAGTCCCTCATAACTCATTGTAAAGGCTTTTGGTCAGCCAAGCTTCTGATAGGAGTATCTTAGAGAAATCTTGGACAGTATTGTAATGAGCCTTGGCTTCTCCACTGCACAGAGCTAGTATATCTCTTTGGAGGAGCAAGCGGTTGTGGCTGTAATGTTCCACTATTGGGACTAGAGGGGGTACATGGATGTATTGTATAACTAGAACTAACACTTCTTAATATAAAAAAGCCAACACATTTTCATGCATATGTTGTTATTGTAGTTGGACTATTCTAGTTGCTGTAGCAATATATGTTATTTAACTTACGCATTTGTGTATGAAATATTTTGTATGAATTGTATGAATCTTGTTGCAGATGTGCTATTGGTTTGAATATCACTTTGGATTTCCAGCTATCTCGCTTTTAACTGGTGATGCATCTTTGCTCGTTTGTTCCCTTCCAAGCTAAGTATTGTTACAAGTTTCTAGGGGGTGCACTCACCTCACCCTCTTTATGTTAGAACCTCTCATGCACCTTCCTTAACTTACTGTAGCTGTCACACCCTTGCTACCAATAGGGACATCTTACTTGCCTCTGTGTGAAATTACGGTCAAGTCATTATCGTACGACCCACTGTTGGGACTCCTACACCAAACGGTCTAAGGTCTAATTGGGACTTCTTACAGGGGAGATCCCCTGACATGTTGGTAGGTCCAACACCGTCAATAGGACAACATTCACACTCAGGAACAAATGAATAAAAAATTCTTGGAGAAGTATAAAAATTATTGTAAATGCAAGGAAATTAGGTAGAAAGTATTCAAAATGACCCAAAACGAAGACAAGAGCCTTAAAGACTACATTTAAAGATTCAAATACAACTTACAACATGTAAGACATGGAGATCTATCTCCTGATTCACTACATGACTTACTACTGCGAGAAATATGTGATGACTGCATTAAATATCTAAACTTGATGGGTGGAGGAGATGTCTCCTGACAATTCTATGATATCATCATCAATTTATGTCAAAGATATTATAGAGGTACTTCAAAGACTAGAAAAGGACTGAGAGACATGTTAATGAGAGTTGGAAAGACTGTTGGTAATGCGATTACCCTAGATTATATTGGAAACGTGTTATAAGATTTAAAAATTGATATACTTAGTTCATTAAGTTCCCAATTGGATACATTACATGTGAACAAGAAAAAGGGAATAGAAAAATTATCTTTGGCAATGATTTTTCCAAAGTGGAGAAGAAAGCACCCATTGGATCACATTGTCCTATGCCACAAGTAAGCATCCATCCCTACTTGGAATAAAATTTGCCTATCAAAAATCCCAAGAACTGGAGAAACTATGTTTCATCTCTTAGAAGTGTCCATTGGAACCCAAAATCTCAATGTGTGATTCAAGACCAATCACAATATTATAATTCATATTGGATTAACCCTTTTATGCAATATTCTTCTCCACCATGGTGCTTTCCTACACAACAATGGATGGCTCCTCCACATAACTAATCTTGGCCACATGGGCGAAGGAAGTTTTTAGTATGTGTTATATTATTTTCATGATTATCTGCATGCATTGTAAAAATATTCGATGTATGGCAGGGGGATCACACGGGGGTGGGGGGGTGAAGGGGGAGGAGGGTGGAGACAACACCAAAAAAATTACAATTTTTGCAATGTTTTTGGCAACACATTTGTTTTACCAAAAGAAGTTTTGTGTTGCAATGGTGTTTTCCCATGGTTTTTTAGTTTTAGTTAAGGATACAATTGTATTTAATCTAGGGTAAAAGATTTCTAGCTCATGGATTTATGGGTTATATATTCTATGGTAATATATAAAAAGAATATATATTAAAAAAAATCTTATTGTTTATCCTGATTTTGAGTTTCCATAATAAAAGCCATGTGCTAATGTGTTTATTCATCAATGCATCTTTTCTGTTTAATTAAGAATTTATTTACAACAATTAATTCTATATGCTTAAAACATAAATTTGGTATCAAAATATTTTTGGCTTCAAGGGGAAACCTTTGTGGCTAAAGGGTTTGGATTTTTCCTATGGTAGACCCTATTACAGTGGGAGATGTATGGAAGTGATTCTTGTGATGAAAATGAAATGGTGAGCAGTTCAATGATAAAGATAGAGAAATTCAATGGGCAATGTTTTGAGTCATGGAAGCTCAAAATGGAATATTTGTTGGTAGACAGAGATCAATGGATCCTTGTGGATTTGGATACTACATCAATAGAGATTTCAATAAAATAATGGAATAATTTGGATCAAAATAAAAATAGAACATCAAAATTTTGTCTCTCAAGTTGAGTATTACTAAATGTTTCAAGGGGTATTATAACAAATGATTTGTGGCATAAGTTAAGATTTTTGTATTGGTCTAAGTCCCTGGTGAAATTGTTTTTCCTATGGAAGAAGTTATATAGCTTGAGGATGAAGGATGGAGAATCAATGATAGAGCATATGAAAACATTCAATACTATGGTAAGTCAACTATTATATGTTGATATTCATATTTCAAATGAAGATATTGGATCATTTTTTTATGTTCTCTATCAGAATCGTGGGATAATATAGTTGTTTTCATAGGTAGTAATACAACTACTTTAAAGTTTGATGAAATAGTCACATCCTTGTTATTGGAGGGCATGAGAGAGAAAAACATGGAAATACAGAATGGAGATGCCTTTCCTATGAGAGGACAATCCAAGTGTAACAACCCTAGTTGAACTTCCATGTAAAAAAATATATAAGACCACGGTCATGGGAGACATATTCCAAGCTGAATGGTGGGAAAAACATCCCAGTGGGTGTCAGTTTTGATTAACTAATGGCTATGGAAATTGGAAAAGGAAATGGAAAAGGATTTGGAAAGGCATGAGACATTTATTAGCATTTATTTATGAAAATAAAGGAGAATAAGAGAAAAGGAAGGTGAAGGGTCACAATTTTTCATGAGGAGGAAATTGAAGGAAAATGAAATAAATAAAGGCCTTAATGATAAAAAAGCTTTTGAGGATTAGTTCTGATGATTTGTGGTTTTGTTTATGTCTGGTGCATGGCCATGCCACTTTGTTTGTGGTTTCGTATTGTTATTGGCTTTCATGGTTTTCTTATATTTGTTTCTTTTTCTTAAATTTTATGTTTTGAGGGTCTTGGGAATTGGTTTGGGAAATAAGAAGTTAATGGAGCTATGGGAGAGCTGAATGATGTCCAATAGGTAATGTAAGACCTAGATGAATCTTGGTGCATGAGTAAAGGGATGTTGAAGGAAAGGGTATGAAAACCAATAAGATTGGTTGGGTCCATTGGTGTAAATGGATGGTGGAAAGATGGTCATGATAAAGGTAATAAGAAAGGTAAAGTAAGTGGATTTGAGGCATCCAATGCCTTGGATCTGTTGGGAATTGTTGATGTCAATGTTGTGCATGTTGTGAATGGATAAATGGATTTCTTGTAACCTAGAAATTATGATATCTGGTGATTATGTTGTGATCATGATTATGCTAATGTCTATATATGTATACATGTATGTATGTATGTATGTCGTTGTCTGATAAGGTCATCATGGATTATGATTGTTTTATGCTAATGTTTATATGTATATATGTATGCATGTATGTTGTTGGATGACAGGGTTGTCAGGGATCATTCTTGTGGAGGAATGATTGATTATGCAGGTGAATGGCATGAAGGGGTTCTTAGTATTATGAGGAATAAAGTGGAAGAGTATCCTGCCATATATACAAGTTCAATATCATGTGGATATGAAATTATATTATGTGTTTATACTATTTCTATGTTTATGTTATAACATGTAATGTTGAGGGATACATCAGTGGAATGAAAGAAATGTGATCTGTGACATGCTGACATAAGCATGGATAGTGGAAAGACACTAGAAGCAAGGTTTCTTGGTAGAGTCAGTGTGTGGTCAACGGATGTGTAGTATTATTGTTGTGTATATATTGTGTGCATGTTGCATATATAGTGATTTATGCAAGTTTCATATGTGGTATTGTGTACATATGGTGTTGTGTGCTTGTTGCATATGCGGTATTGTGTACATATAATATTGTGTACATGTTGGGTATGTGACGTTGTGTACATATGGTGTTGTGTGCATGTTGTATATGTAGTGTTGTATACATGTGATGCTATGTACATGTTCAATATGTGGTGATGTGTACATATGGTTTTTGGACCTTTACATGTGAGGAAACCTTGCCAAGGGAGGAGTCACTCGAGGGATTGTGTAGTAGATAAGGGGATGCCCACAAAACTTTGAAGGTGTGTGACTGCATGGAAGGGGGTGACTGGATTACTCGAGGGACCGTGTAGAAGAGAAGGGAAGGTGGGGAATACATTGATTTTTGTCATTAGCATTGCTAGATGGAATCAAAAGCACATTGGGAGTGTGACCTGGAACAATGAGTGGGTAACTGTTCACTGAGAGGACAAGTGGCGTAGGAACGTAGCACTGGACATTGGATGCATGATTGACTTTGGAAGTGGATTCTAGACTTCCTGGGAAGGAGATGAATCCCAGTACTACTTTTGAGGGTGGAGATGTGATATTTTGGATTCCCTTGTTGTTGATACAGGCACTGTATCCTTTTATTTGCTGGTCATAGAAAATGTGCATATGTGTATATTATTGTAAATAATGTATCGAACTATGTTATACATCTCCATATATAGTATGGTTATTTGTTGGTTGTAGAAAATGTGCATGAGTGTATATGTGTTTGTTATTGTAAATACCGTAATGAGCTATGTTATAAAGCTTTAGTAAGTGATATTTTTGTCATGTTTTCAACAGTTGTCATTATAAATACTGTAACGAGCCGAGTTATAAAGTTCCATGGGTAGTATGTTTTGTCTTCAACGGTTTACTGGTCATAGGTGTCATAGAACACCGAGGATGGTATTCCCCCAAGGGGGAGGGTTTTGTAACAACCCTGGTTGAATTCCATGTAAAAATAAAATATAAGACCAAGGCCATGGGACATGTATTCCAAGCCGAATGGTGGGAAAAAAATCCTATTGGGTGTCAGTTTTGATTAATTAATGGATATGGAAATTGGCAAAGGAAATGGAAAAGGATTTGGAAAGGCATGAGGCATTTATTTATGGAAATAAAGGAAAATAAGGGAAAAGGAAGGTGAAGGGTCATAAATTTTCATGAAGAGGAAATTGAAGGAAAAAATAGTGGAAAATGAAAGAAATATAGGTCTCAATGATAAAAAGGATTATGAGGATCATTTCATGTATTTTGACAGTTCTATGGTGGAGCTCTATCTCTACTCTCTCATTCTCTCACACTTAGAATATTCTTGTAGCATGCTTGGAGCACTCTAGCATTCACTTAGATTGGAAAAGAAGGAAAATAAAAGAAGGAGAGTGCAAGGGAATGGGTGGATCAATGACTACAACTAGATTTATTTGCAGGTATTAAGTTGTCTGTATGATATGTCATTTTCATGGAGGATTACCTGGATTGATAGTGGTTTTGCCTAGCCTTGTCATTTCCTAGATAGACATGGTGTTGTGGGTTTCCCCATTTGTTTTCTGATTGGTGATCATGTTCCTTATGGTCGTGGGTTGAGTTATTAGTTCCTGGAGCCTTGGTTGGACAAGTGCTCTGGAAGCCTGGAAAAACTTAGGTTGAGTTATTAGTCTTGGAAGCCTTGGTTGGACAAACGATTTGGGACCCTTCATGGTTTGAGTTACTAGTCCTAGAGCCTTCGTTGGACAAATGCTCTAGAGCTATATGGAAGTTGTGGGTTGAGTTACTATTCCTAGAGATGGGTTGGAACAAACACTTTGGAGCCCTGGATAGCTGGGGTAGAGACCGACCTGGTGATGGTTAATGATGTCTGACCATGAGGTGGAATCACTGGTTGAGGACTGAGATGGTTTGGCATATGGAAGTGATCTGAATTGGATCCATAAGGAATGATTAAACAAAGCCATGGCTATACCAGGGCGAGACAAACTTCAAAGAATTTAAAACAACGATAAAAAACACCTCTAAACCAATGGCAATGGCAGCCAGTGTGGAACAACGAGGACCTTAGTCAAAGCATGCTGACCGAGGCCCATGGAGATTGCACAAGAGGCAAAGTTAGCCCCTGGGAGGCCTAGATCGGGAAACATAGGCAGTTTTTGATGCACGATTAGCGGCATCGTTGGGCGAAAAACATCAAATTAGAGAAGCCCCGAGCACTCGGTCGCATGAGAGCCAGGAAAACGATGAGATAAAAAGCTAAGAGCTAACGGCGGGACCCCTCCAAAACCGGCGGTATTGATCGGGGGCATCCATGGGTGGTAAGCAGTTTTGAAGGAAAAGGAGCAATTCCACTCAGTGCCTGACACATGGCAAGAGGAGGAGAGAGAAAACCGCCGCTCATCACGCCCTAACGGTCGAGCTAGTCAACCACACGAGATGAGTGAATGGCATCAGATCTAGAGGCTCCAGTTCTAACGGATCAGATCGTTCCTGATGGAGAAGACAGAATTGACAAGGGAATAGGCCGTGATTTAGAAGAATTTGAAGTCCGAATTGACCACTGCGGTGGCAAATGAATCATTCCATAACATAATTGAAGAAATGAACTGACGAGGCAAGCTGGCGCAGCTCGCATGAGGACAAGTGGCCATCCCTGTGAGTCTGATGATGACGCCGAGAACAGGGAACTCCAAGTGCAACTGCAAACAGGCGAAGCGACAGAGGTGGAAGAGGAAACGAACCACCATGAGCTCGAATGGTTTTAAGCCATGAATGGAGAACAGAAAAGACACAGATAGAGACAGAGAGAATCGGAAACCGAGAGACAGAGCACCGAAGATGAAAGAGAGAGAAGAGAAGAACTAGTGAAGCAAAAGCAGAAAGAAGGTAGAGGGCCAAGCTGACCAAGGGCAGCGTCAAGCACCAGAGAGCTTGAGAGATTCAAGCCATCACCGAGAGGATTTGGCAAACCAGAGAGGTCAAAGGGCTGGTAAGGAAGAGATTCTGTGTACTCCAGTGGCTTGGGGAATCCAAGAACCAACTTGCCAAGCCAATCTGTTTCAGGAGATTTATAATGAGCTCCTTCATTGTAATTCTCTACTTCAAGACACAATAAAAGAAGGCCACCACTGAGAGTTGGACCGGAGATGTAGCCCTGGAGGATAGGGTGAACTCCTTATTAAACTCTTGTGTTCTTGTATTTGCTTACTGTGTTTCTCTGCTGTTTTCCATTTCAAGTGTCTGTGTATTTGCAATCTGATCGATCCGTTGCTTAAATAACATAGACACACACACACCAACATATGAGTATGTAATAACTTCATTTAATAAATCTTTAATTGAGGTCACCCATAGGGTGATTATCAGATCAGGAAGACCTAGTTTTGTTTTGGTTGGTTTATTCCATGAGATTCCACATTCATGCTCGGAATATGGCATGGGGGTGAGTGGATGAAAATGTTGGGTTGTGTTCTATTCTATATACGACTAGCCCCAGTAGTAAAACCAAGGGGTTCGAGGGGGGTGAAGCCCCCCTTCGTTGTGCCGATGCATAGCGGGGGAGTGGCAACCCTCATGTATGGGGGGTTTGAGGGGGGTGGTTAGCCCCCCTCTATGGGGTCCGAGGTAGCACCTTAGGAATTTTTATTTTTTTTTGGACCCATGGTTTTTTCCATGGTTTTGTGCATGGTTTTCGCACATGGTTTTGGGCGCGATGGTTTTCAGTCCATGGTATTGGATGCTTCAGCATGTATATATATGTATTGTAACATTGAAAGGAAAAATAATGAAAAATTAATCTAGTAGTCTCGATTTTTCATGGGAAATATCTATGTATATTTGGTTTATGTGTTATGCTCTCACTATTGTTTATTTTTGTTTTTAGAATTCGTATATAGTTAATTTCTATATGGGGTTAAAACCTACATAAATAAATATTTGGTTCAGACCATTCTATGGTTGGGTGGTATGTGGAAGTCCCTGCCTGGGCTGGTAATTTCATATGCTAATAAGAAATATTCTTCTATTTTGATTCATGTATATATATATATATATATATATATATTGATTATGATTGTGATATTATGGCTGAGTTGCAATGGTTTATATGTTGGTTATATGATGTATATTGTCTATTGATCTTGACATGTTTGATGCATATATGAATGGTTGATGAATGCATGGACTGAAAAATGTTATTGTAGCTATTAGGGGAGGGTATTAGAACTTCTTGGTAAATCTCAAATAAGTTTCAGACCCCTATGTTTAGATATGCATTCATGACCTATAGATTGCATGTTTTCCATATGTTTAAAAAATTGTCTGTAATGGTTGGGCTTTCTTAGGTCAAGTCCTTGATCAAATTTTTGTGTTAGATATTTATCTTTATGTCATTTATGGTTTTGGAAAGTCTCATCAAGTTCTGGGCAGTGCTATGGAGTCTAGCCCTGATAAGGTGGCATAAATTACATGGCAGCGAACACAGAACTATGAAATTGAAACTGCAGTCACATCCTTGTAGGCTTATGCATGTGACTGGAGGCCTACAGTCACATGGGTGTAGGCTTATGCATGTGACTAGGAGTTCAGGTCAGTGAAAAGTAAAGTTAGGTTTGGGTGGTTTAGCCCATGGGGGTCCTGTAGCACCTAAGGGAAGTCAATTAGGTTTTTTTTTGTCAATTCCACTTCCTTAAGGTGATCTAGGATGTTGAATCATATCATAGTAACTCTTTGTCACTTATTTACCATGGTGGACTTGTGAACATGGGAAAGTGTTGGAGGAGGGTGTTAAACCAAGAATAGAAATAAAAATAAGTCCTTGAGTGGGAGATCTAAATATAAAGGAATATATAAATCTCCAAGATAGTTTGTAAAGGTATGTTGGAGGTGCATAAATGAAAGTAATTACAAGACATAAGATTTGTTTGAAACAATGTTAATATTGAGGGGTGGGTGAATCAATATTAAGTCTAATTCAAACTTTTTTGCTAATTTATATTTAACATTCAAACTTGGCATCCATTAAATGAGAGAAATAAACAACATATCATGTGAAATAACATAAATCAACACATGAACACATGCACTGAGAGCATCATACACATTGGACAAAGAGGTTTAAAGTGGAAAACCTTCCGAGAAAAAACCACCAAATCTTGTTTGTTATTATGATGTAAATGAGAGTGCCTAATCTATTACATCAATTTGTTTGTGATCCACCAATCACAAGAAGAAATGACTCCCTTTGATTGTTTTCTAGCACCCACCAATAGGAAGCACCAAATACCTTCCTTTGTAGACACCTAATTAGCTTACCAGAAGCACCAACTTCATGGATTTATTACAAACACCAACTCATATCTCCTTGGATTTATGCAAGCACAAAATTGCAAGAGGCACCAACCCCCAAGCCTTCCTCAGGCACCAACCCCCAAGCCTTCCTCAGGCACCCACTAAGATGAAAGCACCAACTTCCAGTATGTAGGTTCCAACCCAAACTCAATAAGGATCATTGTATTTGGTAGCTTCTCTACCTATTTTCATCTCTCTGTTCTCTACTCACTCTGCAGCAACACACTATTCTACTCCAACAACATTCACTAATACACAACCCTCTCTAAAGTCTTTCTACTCTGCAGAAACATACACTCACACAATTCTCTTTGTTCTCGAGCTTCTTCTTCTTATTAGGCACTCTCGACCTCTTTAATCTACATATGCACTCTCAGCCTTTGTCTATAGCCCAAGCACACTTGCCTTTTCTTAGTAGCTCTCACGCATATAGATCTCTTACCACACAACTCTCTCAACAATGTTTCTTTCCCCACATTGCACAACTATAATCTTGGGTTTTGTTTCATTGAAACATAGTGATCGATGCAGTCCATGTCAACTAGTAACCTACCATTCACGTTGCCTGAGTGTAGTCCAGTACATGGAATTCCTTCCTGTTATTATGTTTGATACATAGGCATTGAAGCTTCATTAAACACTAAGAATGGGATCCTAAGCATTTTCTGCATTAAACAACTGCAACTACATTATAATTAATGTAGAGAATGACCACTTGAGTGTCTCCCATACTGAGATTACATTCTCAGTCAACATACACACACCAGCCAGGCTCCCCATGCTTATTAATTTCATCACAATGCTCAGAATGTACTCCAGCAATAATCTGTTATTTCTATGAAAAAATATCTTGTTCCAGAGGGTTTGATATTCATTCAATTCCTTGTAGCATGCAAGCAAGATTAGGTATGGATTCTCTCTACTCAAGATAGACTCCATTATTTCATCATGTGCAATTGTGGTCCTTTCTATTCTTTGAGCTAATAGTTTCTACGATTTCTGTTATTATAGTGACCAACTATTCTGTGTGCATTTACCCAACTTCCGACTTATCGATGCCTTCATACAACTTATGGCGCTATATGAGTTAGATCCCACAAGCGTTGGTACCCATAATATTTAAATACATTTCCACAAGAAGTAAAAGCTTCTAGACTTCCAGGAACTGGCCATCTATGCCTTATCCACCTTCCCCTTAGCTCTTGTAGTTTTTTGCCTTCATAGGACTGGGTGGTGTGACCTATGGCTAAGCCTCTAGGCACTAAACCTCTCTACTACCCTGTGGAAGCTAAATTCCCTTTATAACATTCACCACGCCCTTGGTCACATAACAACAAAAAAGCATGTTATGGGCTTATTATTAGCCTTCAAATTTCTCCTTTGGGATTACGTGTCAAGGTGGGATCACCCATTGTATGCATTGGCCAACCAAAACCCCATCGAGATGACATGTGATGCCACTACTTCTAAAGCCTCCGAGAGCTTATTTTCCTTTATAGAATTTTGTGCCCTTATTCTGCGTTAATTTGAAGAACAAGATTTGGATACTAAGGCCCAAATATCTCTATCTCATTTCTTCCATAAAATTATTTTAACAAAAAGGTTACGAGGGTTTTGACCTCTAAGTTTTCTCCACTATTGTTCCCTGCTCCCCGCAACCCCAACACTCTTTTTGAATTAACAAAAAGTTACAGGATTTTCTATCTCTGGGGTATGCTCACTTCCAAGGTGATGTCATTCTGATGACATCTGTACCCAAAAGCACAAAAATTGCTTGCAACATGTCCAACATTATGTCATGTTGACATCATCACTGACCAATAATATGGTGCCACTTGTACTATCGGAGGTGAGAGAAATGTTCCCCTGATCCTTGATTTTGCAAGAAATTTCATTTTTTAATGGTTCTACGCCTGAAGTGACTTGCTACCAAACCAATGCCCAAAGCTCTCAATCCCGTCATTTTTAAGAAATTCATCTAGCAAAAATTTACGGGGTATCGACCTTCCAATATTATGACCATCTAGGCTTGGAAAAATTGTGGAATTACTGTCAATGTATGCTTATTCTTCTCTTTCTTTATGATTTCAAGCTTGGCCCACCTTCCACCTGGCGGCCTTTGAATAACTTCATCTGTTAGCCCCACTGCAATGCTCAACTCTTAATTACAAAACCTTTTGGGCTTTCAAGCTTCTAGGCTTTCGGGTTTCTATTCTCTACTACCATAGATCCATTCTTCTAGGGTTCTAGGGTTCTAGGCTTCTGGGCCTCTGGGCTTCTTGGCACTATTCTCACTACCCTAGCTTCATGCCATCTTAGTTCTTATTTTAAATAGACTCCCAAGGTTTTGGGCCTTCTAGGATTCTGACCCTTTGGGCTCTATTACTACGACCCATGATTCATGAAATCCCATAACTCTTTTAAACAAAATGTTGAGATTCTGGGATTCTGACATTCTAGGGTTCTAGGGACTACTTCTAAGGACTACAAGGTCCTTTGAATATCAATAATTTTCGATCTAGGAGGCCATTTTTACACTTCAGCATACCGTTGTAAAGATATTTCCAAGCCCTTTCCAGCTAATCCACTTCCATGAGAATCTAAGAAAATATCCTAATGCAAAATAATCCTCCAAATATTTGGAATCTCAACCATCATACTCATCATATTATGGTTTCTTTGATAAGCCTACTACTATGATGATTCTATACAAATTATTTCAACAACCATGGGACTCCCCCTTAGCTTGACACATCAAGCACATCAATGCTAACATCTGCTACCACAACACCCATGCTAGTCTGGTTGACATCAATGCCAGCACTCTTTCCAACTGTTAGACAATGCCAACTTCCCAAAACATATCCTAGCATGATTGTTGACATCAATTACAACACACTTGTTACCACTATTCATCTAGGCAATGCCACCTATCCAAAAATCTCCCCCTTTGGAATTAATGGAAACACTACATCACTTCTCCACATTAATGGTCAATCCTTATGTTGCTTCCACACTTTTCCTTGCATGAGCCACCAATGTATTTCTCTCCTCTACATGGTCCATAAAAACATCTTCAATCAACTTCTTCTCCCCCTTTGACATCAATGGTAAAGGGATACAAGCTGCTTCTTCTCTAGTCTCAATCACTGACTGAGGCTCTTGCTACTAATGTACATTGTATTCAATAGAATTCTCATTCAGGGATTATATCTTCATGATGGGGCATTATAATTCTATCATCCATGCTCAGCTACAAACATCATAAACAAATACATCTACAATAATTATGCATTAGTAAAACATGTCTTTGAGTCTTCTTGTAGCTATTGCTGCTCTAGGAATTGGACATATGTTTTATGCTACCCTTGAACATATACTACCTCCTCTTGAATTTCTCTAGTTCTGAATGCCTTAGGCTACTAGCTGAATTCTCTCTCCTCCAATGCATCTTTAGAGATTGTTCTCACTTCTCTTGAGCACCTTAATTTCTTTTCCCCCTGATATCATACTCCTACAAATATGTGTTGCTTCATAAATAATTCCAATTGCACCAAGAGATTGATACAAATTGGATACTGTACCAGGAAAATTTCCAAGACTCCTTCTCAAAAAGAGATGTCCATTCACATGAAAGGCTACTCCATCTGAACCCAACACTACCAATTGACATAGCAATACCAATTGAAAACTAAGGTACATGTAAATTTTGTACCAATTTTTTTCATGAACGCAAGATTGCTAGGCATTATCAAATTCACAACTTAAATGAAATAAGGATATTTCACCCAAGATGGAAAACTTTCATTCCCTAAGAAATATTTCTTCCTAAGGTTGAAAATGATCATTGCCTGCTAATGCTACTAAATCATCTCCCCCTGACCCAATTCTCTCTCCCTTTTCTGATCTCTTCGCATCTACATGGGAACTGATCCTGTGGACCTAACTTAATTATGGCTCAACCTTTTTTCAGTCCACATTTCGGTTTCTGCTCATCCTTTTCTCACAACATAAATTGTTGTTGTTTACTCCCCCTCAATCCAAGTTGACTGCAATCTCCTCTCCCTTGCAATGCTGACACATTTAAAATAGAAAGTTTCATTAATGTAATCAACAATGGGACTTGGTCATACCTCTAACATTCAGATGCACTTTTGATTATTCTTTTATGAGTGCTTGCATCTGACTTGTTTGGCATCTCTTGAGGCCATTATCTTCTTTTAATGAAGAGAAATAGAGGATATACTGCCCTTGAGTAGAACATCATCCTTCTTCTTCCAAACCTTCAATGGCCAAGTCTTGACAGGAGCATTACCTTCCATCTTCTTCCTTGCCCCTGTTTGGGATCTATCTTGACTATGCAAGGCTAGAGGAAACCCCTCCCTCAACTCCTCTTTCTTCAACTAAGTATTATTTTCACTGTCTCTCTTCTTTGTCTCCAAGGCATAATTGATTAGGTTGTTGCTCCCATTCATCACTCAAGACTTGTGCTCATTGTATCTAGCAATTATAGAGGGCTTCATTATTGAAATATGAGGATTACCCCTTTTGATTTTTCGCTGGATTTTCTTCAAATAAAAATAGGCTCCTTGATTATTTCCTGCTTTTTTCAGCATTTCCTTTTAAAACCAAACACTAAGGACATACTCAAATCCCTCTGCTCCTACATTTGTCCTCATGTTTAGTGCTTGAATTACTTCATTTCACTGCATAATCTGGGATGCATGCTCCGACTTATCATGTCTACAACTTGTTTCCTTGTGCCCAAAGTTTCCACAATTGTAGAATTCAACTTTACGTAAGAATGGGGCAAAGGAATTTCCATAATTAAAAACATTCTTATTAAAGCCACTACTGCTACTAGCATGCTTGCCCTTGCTGTTGCTCAACAAATTCGGTTTTCTTGCAAGCCATCTAAACTCCAAGGCTTTATGACCAAAATTGTTGCAAGAAAACAGTATCCATAAAATGGATTTTGAGGTCCTTGAGGGGGAAAGGTCCTCTGCTATTTATTCATGTGGCTTCCATGGTAGTTTGTATTATTTCCTATCATTCTTCCTTGTTGCTTCTTGACTCTCCTCTGCTACTCTACTTGTTGTTGCTACTATTTATTTTCTTGTTTTTGTCCAACAACTTCTTTGTTGTTGTTGGAGTCTTTAACTTCCTTATTGGAGCATGGATCTTCTTTGAGATCCAAAACATCCTTGATGAATGGGGTCTTTACTTGGAACACATCTTATCCAAGGCTTTCATGCTCTCCCCAATCTTCTAATTTTGAGACAACTCTTTATTTTTCTTTTCTAGATCATGTCTCAATGAGACTACTTCGTCTTATAGCCTCTCACAATGAGGTTCTCTTTCATTTAGCTGAATGGTTAACATCCCATTCAATCTGCTAGCCTCTTCTTGTTGATAATTTAGATCAACTATTATTTTTCTCAACTTTTAATTCTCAAGCTAATAAATTTTCAATTTTCCTTTCTGTTTAAGATTTGCTTCCGATAGCTCCCTGGTATCGTTTAGAGAATAGATCAACTTCTTTCTAAAAAATATCCTTTCATCGAGATCCTTTTGTTCACTATTAAGAGTGCTATATGAACCACCAAAGAGATCCAAATTTCTCTTTGTGTCCATGGAGTCTTCCACAGGCATGAGGAGTATTCCATGTTCATCACTACTAGGGGTGCTCTTATTTTTTGTTCCATGGGAACACTCATAGGATATCTCTTTAATTTCTTCATCAAGTGTTCCTTCTTATTCCTCTAAGGTACCCTCATTAGCTATTGCTAGAAGTGTAGGTATATCTTCACAACAACTGAACGTATGATTATATTTTTCCTCAAAAGAAGAATATGTACATCTAGTGACTAAATGACCTTTCTCTTTACAATTATAACAAAACAATATCTTACCTTCAGAGCAGCATGGGCACTCATCCAAGTCTTCTTATTCACCATCCTTGGAGTGAAGATCAATGTTATATACCTAGGGGGGGTAATATGGGGTACCGAAGGAGGTACCCAAGGTAATAATGTAATAATGCGATGGGCCATAGTAATAAATAAGGTGGTTAACCCATGTCATGTAAGGGACCACAAGTAGTTAATAATAATGTAAGGGGCCCATGGTATTAGTTGATCGTATGAGGAAACCATGGTAATGATGCATGGTATTGTATGTATGAGGCCTATATAGAGGCTAGAGACTCCACATGGAGAGACATGAAGAGAAGTATTCTTATATGAACAGGCATATGGCTTGTGGAGTATTCTCCTTCCTTAAGGAGTGAATGTATGGTGTTGCCCTACCATAAGGGTTTGATAATAAAGAAGCATTTCTATCTATTCAAATCTTGTTCTTTCTTGGGTTTATTTCTATTATCATATATTTTCGATTTAGATACAAAACAAGTGGTACCAGAGCTACAACAAGTGGTATCAGAGCACTTTCTTGGGCACAAAAGTGGAGATTTTTTTTTCATTTTTGCAGGGTTTCAAGGGAGGCGAGTTTGCAGATCAGATCTGTAAGTTTTGGTTCAAGATCTACAAAATCTGATTGCATATCTGTATTCTTTGTGAAAAATAGCCGATTTCAAAAAAAAAATTGGTCAAATCAGAGTCTGGATGAAGGAGATATCGTTGATTTAAAAATCAGTGGGGTTGCAGATAAGTTTTCAGGGTAGCGAGTTTGCGGCGCAGATCTAGACGTCCTGGTGCAAGATCTACAAAATATAATTGTAGATCTGGATTCTTTGTGGAAAAATACCCAAATTCATAAAAAAAATCAGTTGAATCGGAGTCCGGATGAGGGAGATATTGCTGATTTAAAATCATCTCTTTTTTCAGAAATTTTGGGTGACGGCGGGAGAGTAGCAGCGCAGGTCTGAAAATTCCAGTGTCTGAATCAGGATTTCTATCACATGGGCAGATTCAGAATGGTTGTTCCATTTCCAAAAACAGGTTATAATAGAGATTCTGAGCAATATTGACGAAACTGTGACATTTTCAAATTTTAGCCAAGTAAGTGGATTTTTTCAAACCCTCATGGCTTCTAGCAAGAAAATTTTTACAGGAAAAGATGATGGTCCGACTATTGAAGAATTCATAAAGGAAATAAAGCGTATGTTTAAGACAGATTGGAGGGGTAAAATGTGGTTATTTTTAATAGATGATGCTTCCACATGGTGGTGGAAATCACTTGACCACAAGCAGTTGACCAAAATTTCAGATGCAGAATTTGAAAAAGTCCTTTTGGACAAATGGTCTAAGGCTAGAAAAAAGGAGAATGAAACACATAAGGGGCTATTTCCTACTGGTATATCCTTACTGCAGGTTCATGGATTGATTCAAAAAGAAAAGATCATTGTTTCTATCAATCCTAATGGTAAACATAATTTCATCAATGTTAAATTGACAAAAAAATTGCAAGTCCCAGCAAAACATATTGAAAATACACAGGTGGATGATGAGGATGTCCAAGTGTATAAGGATTTGAAGATTTCTATGGATAAGTATGTGTTTCATGGTGAATTTTATGCTTCAGATATGGATAACATAGATGTTGTTTTGGGATACTCTTGGATGGAATCGGTAGGTACTATCAATATTAATGTCTAGAAGAAATTCCTGAAGCTCTGGTATAAAAAGAGGAAAATTACATTACAAGATATTTCCACTAATAAACAGATAGAGTCCAAGGAGGCTGAAGTAGAAGATGTTCAAGGGACTGACATATCAGATGATGAGCCTTTGATGATCGACAATCAAACACAAACAGAG